>CAWYPQ010000080.1:0-213456 GCA_963965965.1 Trididemnum nubilum
TTTCAGATCACTGGATATCTCACGCCATATTTTGGGCCTACGAAAAAAATGGTTGATTTGCTTTTTTCAGTTCTTGCGGAAGTTTGCCAATACACAATTGCGTTGTGCACTATGTACAGTGCATTATCTTGCTCATATATACTTGGTAGTGCCGTTTTGTTCAATTCTGACTTACTGTAGTTGGTACTCTGTCCTTTGGTTAGAATTCTCTGTGTATCTCAATTGTGTCATTATAACGATTACCGCGCTATAGCGCCGCATAGTGAAAGATATTATTTTAAAGAGTTGTTGTCTTGTTGATGACTAAAATCTCTTTTACAACGATTTTAGTTGTCTTTAACAACATATTCTCACTCAAAAAATATAACATCATCAAACTCTAGAATATAGATATTTTATTTACGTTAACATACTATAATCTAACATAATCGAACTACTAGAGTACAAATAAAATAATAGATAACTTAAAAAGTGAATAGAACAAAAGAATTAAGAGAATGACACAATATATATGTTTTTCGATTCAAGCATTCCCGAACTTTGATATCAGCAAAATATTTTTAAATGCCTTTTCGATGTGGAAAACACCCACTAAAAAACTCAAGCAAAAACTGCTTACTAACTTAGTTTTGCAGATACTGTATACCGAAGCGAATTAGTTTTAAGTATGCAGCCATAAGCCTACATACTTTTTGCAAGATATATTAAATACTGTATATCGTAGTTGATCTTAATTCTTTTCAATGTAATAAACAATTCGGTTTTCTCTCTTCCGAAAACACTAAATTAAACCTGACGATTAAAATCTTGCGTTTTCACAGAAGTTTCAAAGGCGTAAGCACAAACAGCTTTGCAACAGCAGTATTGTTTTCTGAGCGAATGGACCAGGCACTCTGCGTCTGTCTAACCACACCAACGCAAAGCACTCTTTTTTGGGTTCTGTTTGCAAGTCTTTTGTCAGGCTGGACCACCACAAAGGGTAGACTGCTTGGTCCCAATGGAAAATAAGCGCAGAGTTTCTTTCCTAAGGACACAGCTAACCCGACAATCTGTTAACTGAGCTATCGCACAGTACTATAAAAACACCGATGATATAATGTAACCTGTCCGTGGCCTAGTGAATAAAGCGTCTGCTTATGAAACGGAAGATAGAGTTCGATTCCAGTCGGTTCAAACATTTAAAGACTTTAAAATTCGCATTCGTTATTTACCTACTTGACGTTCAGCATTAAAAGGGGTTAGAAAACCCATTATGTATAGTAAGGAAACAGATGGACAGGCGGCACTTAACTCGAAGACCGGAAGTCCCTTCTGTCTACTAACAAAGACAAGTTTTAGGTCAATAAAGATGTAATTACAATTTTACCACCAGTATCATACAATTTGTTGTGCAAATGAATGAAAATAAATATATCATTATATCAAGAAAAATCATACAACGCAAAACAATACGTAACATTTCGTTGATGAGAGATTTCGAAATGCAGCTTTGGACAGCCTTTGACAAAACGTTTAGTCTTTAAGGCTTGTTGCATGACTTAGAAATAGTGGCTTTGAACAATAATAAAAAACACTTTCAAGAAAAAACAATTTAGGGGCAGTTTTAGCTCAACCAGATGATTATATTGTAGTAGCAAACACGGAGCTGCGGTTATCTTTGAGTCCTTCCTAGCAACTTCTATATCTATTGCATTGTTGCTCGCGACTCGCCAACGACAGTCAATTCCGCATTGAGTCCTAGACTGTGTAAGTGTGCATACGAGATGCGATGTTATGTCGCGACAAGCGTAAAAGCTCTAATTTTAGAGCAAAATTGGCCCCCGTTGATGGGCATTGGGTACCTATTGGTTGACTTTAACAATTTGCTGAGTGAGCAGCTTCACTATTCTACCCCGAACGAAGCACGGAAATTGGCCACAATTATAGGTAGGCACAAGTCCGTTAATCGTTAATTCGTTGATAACGGAGCTAACTTTTTCATTAACTCGTTAATCGGTTAAAAAGTTTTTTCATGTTAACGGACTAAATTAACTTCCGTTTAGTTCTGTTAACTTCCGATACGGTTTTTATAGTTACTATCTTGCACCATTCATTCACGTATCGGTACAAACCAGTTTGTACTGGTAAACTTGTTGGGTATTAGCACAAGTATTGTAGAAAAAAGCGAAGAAAAGCTCTTTTTCGTGGCTGCAGCTTCATCGGTCTATTTAGTAGCGTAGCCAGGGGCGAGGGGGGGCAATAGCCCCCCCTTTGGCTTGTCAACCAAAATGCAGAATAAAGAAAATATCGCGTTTTTAGCTCTTCCGAAGCTGTTTTTTTTTTTGCGCTGAAATGGACTATAAAGTGCTCTAAAGCATCTTTTGAAGTATATATACAGGAGCAGGGCTAATTTGTCAAAAATAAAAGTCACAAATCAATAAAAACTTCGAAAAATGCTCAAAAATAAGCAATCAGATTTGACCGCTAGTATAAAAAAGCCAAGAATAGGTTTTATCAATAAATATATTATAAACTCAAGAATAAAGGGGGGGAGCTGTTCAGTATTAGTTAATTACCAATCACTTCTCTCAAATATCTTTCCTTTAGCCCCCCCCCAATAATTTTTCTCTGTGAAATATAGACGAAATAGATTACTCCGTCCGAGTTTTATTGAATAATAGGATTTTATGATTTACCAGCATATAAACAAGAGAACTACAATGTTATCATTAGCCACCTCCCACATAGCCCATTAATTCAATCACTTGAATCACGCTGCGCTGCCAATTTCTATGTCACGTTTTAAAAGCATTCTTTTTTATTAAAATAGCTCTAAAATTAAGTTATTTTTGCAAAAAAATGCAAAATTTTCGAGCGTTTGAGGCTCCGCCCCCAGCCCCCGTGCCTCCGGCGGCTGGGGGGTCTGTTCCTAGACCCCCAAATTAGCCCCCCTTTGCGAATTTCTGGCTACGCGCCTAGGTCTATTAATTATAGCTAGCCGCAATTTCCAAAATTTTTCCGATCGCAATTTTGTTGGTGCATTATAGAACTTCTTTTTATCTTGAAATTAGATTCGACTGTATAATGTAACTTCCAAAGCACAAAAAGACCACCATAGCAATAAATATTTTCTTACAATGAGCTCAACAGCGTCAATACGTGTTCTAAAAGGGAGTGAATAAAAAGAAATGAAATGTAAATTACGAATTAACGGACTTTATTAACTTTTAACGAATCAAATTTTAACGAATTACCAAAATTTTAACGAATTACAGAATTTATTAACTTCCGTTAATAAAAGCTGAAAATAACGGATTAATGTTAACGGAGGTGTGAAGTTTGTTAACGGACTAGTGGTTAACGAAGCTAACGTTTCGCATTAACTTGCCCTCCTATGGCCACAAGTCGAATGAAAAATCGCATTTATTTTGTTAAGGCTACACATTTTTTTTTCGGTAGCGAACAAAATCGAAAGCAAGTCAAGTAAAAGACACTTCGACACGCACAACAGCTGCTGCCACTCGAAAAAGCCTAAAATACCAAGAACTCGGTTCAGAATAAACCTAACCTTTAACGAACGTAAATTGAGTTAGTTTGTAAATTGTAAGTTCTAATTTGTAATCGATCGTGCAACAATACATTAAAAAAAAAATGTTAAACCGCTTTTCGAAAAAATTCGTTTTGCTTTGACTTGATCATGCAGTGTGAGCGTGTGACAGCTAGTAGAAGTTTTCGTTTGTAAAAGATCATAGTGTAGAGCAAATCTTGGTTGCCAGGAGAGATGGTCAGTCTGTCTTTTTGACCAGGACGTGGTAGCGACAGTCTTGGACAATTCCAATCTAAACAAAAATCGCAAGCTTTGTTTTACCGAGAAATTCGACTTATATTATTACTATTTTATCAATTGTGATCTAAGTTTAATTGGAACTCATCAGTTTAAAGGGCATTCAAGTCAAGTTTTTCACTGTTGACCAAAATGTTGAGATAAGTTTAAAACATTCTCACCAAAATTGAAGTTTCTTTGTCTAGCCGTTTTCAAGATATTGCAGCTCAAAATTAACAATTTTCCTCTTACATCAGTGTTGTTATTTTGTTAGTATTGTGACAAAAGATTAACTTTAAAAAAACTGGCTTGCATTTATTAAAACGCAGCTATTTTAGCAGTTCTGAACCTTTTCTTTTGTTTTGACACCATCTCTGCCGAAAAAGTCTTCAGATTATCGGCCAGTTGGTCGAGAGGTAACGCTTTCGTTTCTGGAGCGGGAGGTCTGAGGTTCATATCTCGGGCCGGTCAAATCGGAGACAGTGTTGCCAACGGCCCGCCACCGCTGCGACATTTCTTCGAATGGAGCTGTGTTGTCCACAGGCGCAATGACTCGGAGACGAGCCCCGCCAACTCGATACACGCTGAGGCGTAACACAGCGAGTATAATGAAAGATTTGATTTGATTTAATTAGTCTTCAGATCTGTCACATTTTTTGAGATAAACCAAGCACAATTTTTTTCGACCTGTATGTCCTTTTAACTGTAAAACTATTCCTAAACCAAAACCTAATCCAAACCTTAATCGTCAACTTTATAAAGGCTAATGAAAAATGCGAAGATGAATATCGGATTTTTCTTTTACTCTCAATATGATCTTTTCCGGTGAAATAGTCACTGCCGAAGAAAATGCAACATTATTCGTTACTTTTGGTTGAGAATACTGTAAAAGAGAGAATTCCTTATGCATAAATTGATACATTGGGACTGAATCTGACAGCAACTGCAGCCACTAATAAATTAATCAAATACAGTACTTAAATACAAATACCTTATTTGTTTACAACTGCCCTTCAAGCAGGTACAGATAGCCTGAAATCAATGGCTGAAACGTGGTTAGAAGTCCACGAATGAAAACATCATGAATAGCAGCAAACAGATTGTCCAGACAGCAGAAAATGAGATGGTAGAAAAAACAACTTCTCGAACAAAAGAAGAGAAAAAATTTAAAAAATCTTTTCTTACTTTGCCATAATGCAGTCAGGGGTTCCACAAAACTGAAATTTTTGTGGAGGCAATGGGTAATGAAGATCAAAAAACGACTTTACCGTTTTTTTGGAATTTATTCTTCGGACGTAGGTCAAGGGCCGGTAACCTTCCAGGCCCGGCGCCAGGATAGCGTGACTGGGGGTGCAGAAATAAATTTTGGGGGGCACGAGAAGTTTATTTATGTGAATTCGAGAGGGGCACGAGAAGTTTTATTTGAGTGTGGATGAAACGAAAAAGGTGAAGACCAAAAACAAAAAAAACAAGGTCTTCAATACGAAAATTTCTACAAATTCTGCTTTTCGTCTCAAACTTCTTTCGATTTTTCACGAATTCTTACGTGAAGACCGAAAAAAAACAAGGTCTTTAGTACAAAAAATTTATGAAATCCGGTGTGAGTCCACAAAAACTAGGAAAAAACAGTTCTTGCTCGCAAATTTTACGGCGGTAAACACTAATTTGGGAGTCTTAGACCTCGATTCGCGCTCCAGTAGCCCCTTCTGTTAATTTCTTTGGGGCACAGTCCTCGCTTGATGGGGCACAATTTTCGTTTGGGGGGTACAAGCAGTCATTTGGGGGCGCACGGCCCCGGAATGCCCCCCGTGGCGCCGTGCCTGCAATCTTCTCGCAGTATTCGACCGAAACCAAACTCAGTAAGGTCCCGACGGGGCGACTTTACCACCTAAGTTTAGATGAAAACCAAAAACAGGTTTTGTCCCTGTTTCCGGCCCAAGTTACAAGCCAGCCTGCATGGGCCTTAAGTTTAGATGTCGACAAAAAACGTCTTCTATCGTTACGAGCTCTACTTTCAGTCTGAGGTTTTTGAAAGTAGAGTCCTCTCTTAGCGAAGAGGTCGCGTGGCACAAGTAAATTTTCCTGGCAGTACGAGTCAGGGTTGGAAAAATTACTTGTTTTTGCTTAATTACAATTACAAATACAATTACAAGCTAAAAGTTTCAATTACAATTACAATTATTCAAGTTCAAGTAATTGATTTCAAGTACAATTTCAATGAAAAAATTCTCAAAACATTGCAACCAATTCACTTTCATACGAAGCCTCGAGTTTTGCTTAGGTCAACACCGTGGATTTGTTTTGTATTTCTATACCAGACCTATTAAAGTTCTATTTCTCTATACCCTTGTTCTTCCATCAATCTTTGTTAAACTTTAATTTTTGCAATTCATAATTTCGTTAGTAAGCAATTGTCAAGTATGTTATTGAATTTATATCGCTTCCAGCTGCAATATGGTTTTAACTAAACCATGGTATCATACCGCAATTATTTGTGCAAAGAAAATAAATTTTAACACAATTAAAAATTGTAAAAAAGTTGAAATTGTGTACGTTACAACTACTATTTGACACTATTTTAACTTTTACCAATAAAATCACGTATTTAGCATGATGATATAAAATAGAACCGTTAGCTTCGCTTTGATATGCACACAAGGGCAAAGAAGCAAAAGAGCACACAAAATCTTAATATCACTAATAGCATTGAAGTTACAATGGTTACTTACCACTGATTGCAGTTACATCAGACGCCATTGGCCAATTCTATGTTAGGCTAGTTTTGGCTTAGAGTTAGTGCTTACAGGCATAGCCAGCGGGGAAGGGCGGTCCCAGTGGGGCCGTCCCCTCCAATCGAAAAGCCACCAATGAGATAAAAATGTGATCAAAAAACCATGTTTCTTCAGTTTCAGTTTCTTTTTATCGCACCTTCGCGTAAACAGTGCACAAGTACAACAGTAATTACCAATAATATTGACAACCAGGGGGCCGCTGGGTCCCCTAAATTCAATTTTTGCCAACCAATTTCAATGTAAAACCTGCATGAAGTTAAGGATTACTGTCTTTTAAGTTGCTACCCCAGGCCCTCATTTAACTTTTTTTATGAACTTAATGCAATAACAAGCGCTGGATTTACCATATGGCACAGGTGAGGGGCACCGCGCCCAGATGGTAAGACTTTTCTTTGGTCTTTACCTATATTTGGCAGAAAAATGTTGCGAAAATCCACATAGTATCAAGGGCCCCGCGCAATGTAAATCCGGCTCACGAATAACATATAGTCAGCGTAAACATCTATTGTGCCACTTTTCAATAGCAATTCTCCTCCACCTCGCCAGTTTCTACGCCAAAAACACTTTTGAAAAAAAAGCTAAGGGAAATGCTCATTGAACAAACTACTGCATTTGAATTGAGGGACCTGGGCCTCCTGGCCGTACATGTACTCCTATACCTCGTTATTTTCATGACAAAACAAAAATCTCCAACAAACCTTTCAGTGGATTATTATTTACAGCTAAAATATTGCACGAGGCAGTGCACCTTACTTCCCCTACCTGGGCTAAATCACTTACCAAATTTAACATCAAAATTCAAGATTTTGAACGTGTTTTGGACTTAAATTGCAAGCAAAACAAGAATTGAACAATTTAATTTTTTCAACTGGCTTTCAAACGCTAAAAATCTAGTTCTTTGAAATGGCTCTAAACCAAGGATAGCAGTACGGTACACGTTCAGAATTTGCGTACTACGTACCTCGCACCTTGAACCGTACCGTACCAGCGTACTGTATTTCACTTCAATTTTTGAATCGTACCGTACCAACGTACCGTACCCGTACCATTACAAAAAAGGCGTATCGTACCAGCGTACCGTACTACTTAGCAAAAATTGAGGCGTACCGTACCGTACTGCAATCTTTGCTTTTAACTACTCGCAACTTTAACCGCCTTTGAAATGACTAGCCTATAAATCAGCGATCTCAATTCATACATTTAGCTTCGGTTTCAGCTGTTGTTTGCCTCTGTATATAAAAAGCCGGCGCAATGTGCGAAAAGTCTGAGATTTTTAATTCAAAGAGCGTACCAACCTACCGTACCCGTACCTTTACAAAAAAGGCGTACCGTACCTGCGTACCGTACTACTTAGCAAAAATTTAGGCGTATCGTACCGTACCTACGTACCGTACCGTACTACCATCCTTGCTCTAAACACCTGCAAAATGTGATCCAATGGCATTAAAATAGCTTTTTTTTCCAAAAAGTTAGTAAAAATCGCCTAGCGGCTGGGGGCTCCACCCTCAGCCCCCGTCTGTGATGCGTTTGCGTTACACTAATTTTCCCTACATGTCTTCCAAATTTAAACATTTTTGCTTTTTAACTTTTCATTCAACCCTTCTTCCTTTAACAAAATCTTGCTCAAGTGCCTAACCAGGCCACGGCTTCCGATCTTCCATTCGACGATATCTTTGTCCCATAAAAAGTTTCTCTTTTGAAAATTTCTCATGACGTCATTGCATGTGAGTTGTGGTTTGCGGCCCCTCTAATCAAAAATCCTGGTTACGCCTATATGTTAGTGCTAGTTATGATTAGAGTAAGTGCTAAGTTTAGGTTATGAATATGATTAACCCTATCTCTAAAACTAACTCTAACTATCCCTAACCTACTTTGATGTTCGGTTTGTGACGTCAGATGTGATTGCAACCGGTAGAAAATGTCGATATCGATTTGCAACCGGAGGAAAATTGATTATTGTTCTAACAAATTTTGTTATCATCTATCTTCATGAATAACAGCGTAATTGTAATTGAAAATAGGCAGAAAATTTTTCAATTACAATTATCGACTTTTGAAAAATTTAAATTACAATTACAGCAAATTCGTGTAATTAATTACAATTTTGTCAATTACAATTATAATTTTTCAAAGTCTGGTACGAGTATAGGTTGCCAATCCGTGGTATAGGTGAAAACAAACCGGTCTTGATTTGCAATTGCCAACGCCCCTTTCAAGGGCATAGCCAGGATTTTTGATTGGGGGGAGGTCCAAACCACAAATCACACAGGTGAAGACCAAAAAAAAAGGTCTTCACAATCCGATTTTGGATTTTTGATTGGGTGACCTGAAATTTAGTTGGAGACCAATTTAGGGTTGGGGGGCCCAAACCACAACCGGAAATGTGGAGTTCGACATCAAAAAACGGCGAAAAAAAGTCTTCACGGGCTTAAGAGCTGAATTTGTCCTGAAAATTAGGTGAAGATAAAAAAAAACAAAAAAAAGGCCTTCATGAGTTGAAAACTGCATTTATCCTGTGAATTAAGTGAAGACCAAAAAAAAAAGTCTTTATGGTCTGAAGTCTAGGTGAAAACCAACCAAGGTCACAAAATCATCATTGCTGGCCTTGCGATTGTGAGGCCCGAGCCCACCTTCTGGCTGCGCCTATGGCCCCGTTCCCTCTTTTCGCTAAGCCCATTGAGGAATTTTGTTACTTGTTAATCACTTTAGATCTAGTCAAGCTCAGTTTAGATCTAGTCAAGATCTCGACAAATTACCGCTACTCTTCAACATTTTACGGTAAGAGTTGTGTTCCTTTTTTGATGGAAAAAATTCAAGCATCAGAACTTAACCCGCTGCAGTTGTTTGTTGTTATTTCTATAGCCAGTATCTGTGAAAGTGTGATTAAGGAAATGTTTTAGTTTTTGTTAAACTGGCATTGGTGTGAGATGCGGTTTTTGATTCAATTTTGCTTATGTTTTTGCTATTTTTGAAAGGATACAAATAAAATTAACCATGCTAAGATTTTTTGAGAGCAAAAAGACTGCTTCGCAATATGCCAAATATAGGCCAGACATGTCCCAAAAAATTGCAGAATGCGTAATGAACTTTTGCAAGACTCACCAAGACAAAGAAACCATTTCTAAGCCTTTAGTAATGGTTGATGAGGGATGTGGAAGCGGGCAGTCCGTCAATATATTTCATTCTTATTTTGACAAGATTAAAGGAATCGATGTTAGTCTGCAACAGCTAGATCAAGCCAAAACACAAAATACTTTTAAACATGTGGAATACGTGGAAGGGAGTGCTGAAAATTTGCCTACAGAGACCGGTACCGTTGATCTTATTACAGCAAATACTGCTGCACAATACTGCTGCAGTAATTATCGCCCTATTTCTATTTTAAATCCTTTTGCCAAACTTTTTGAAAAGTGTCTGCTTGATCAACTAAACAATTATTTTGTGAGCAATAATTTGATTAGTCCAAACCAGTATGGTTTTAAGAAAAATTGCTCAACAAATGAAGCTGTTTTAGATATTTACAATAAGCTACTTGACAATATGGATAAAAAGCTCATTACATGTTCTATTTTCTTAGATTTAAGAAAAGCATATGATACCATCAATCACACAATACTGATCAAGAAACTAGAAAAGTATGGAATTAGAGGATTACCATTGCAGTTGCTAGCAAGTTACCTGACTGACCGTCAACAGTATACAATTGTAAATCAATATAAATCCAAGTCAAGAGATGTTATTTGCGGTATTCCTCAGGGATCAACTCTAGGTCCGTTGTTATTTAATATTTATATCAATGATCTACCACTTGCTTCAAATTCCACAATTCATCTTTTTGCTGATGATACAAACCTTACTCTCTCCCATTCTAATGTTTCAACACTGCAACAAAATATTAATGATGAATTAGTCAATGTAAGCAATTGGTTCAAGGTGAATAAATTATCAATTAACTTAAATAAAAGTGAGTTTATGGTAGTGACAACAAAACAAAATAAACCTGAACTCAAAGTATCAATAGATAATAATCCAATCAAGCAATCACATCACATAAAGTATCTAGGTGTTCTCATAGACGACAATCTAAACTGGAAACAACAAATCAAGGAACAATGTTCAAAGGTAGCAAGGGGATCTTGGGCCCTTAATCAATTAAAACACTTTGTAGATGAGCAAACCTTAAGATCTGTTTACCACTGCCTCATATACTCTCATCTACAATACTGCATAAGTAGTTGGGGGACTGCTTCAAAATCAACATTAGCACCTCTCTTTATTCTGCAAAAAAGAAGCATCAGATTGTTAACTGGAAGTGGATATCGTGAGCATACTAATCCTTTGTTCTATCGAGCTAAATGCTTAAAACTCAAGGATATTTACTCTCTGGAAACTGCAAAGCTAATGTACAAAATTCACAATAATGTATTATCTTTTGCAAATTCAGATAAATTTAACCTAATAAAAAACTGCTATACACATAAGACAAGATTGAGCCACAAAAACAACTTCTTTCTTCCAAGAACTAGAACAAGATTAGGGCAAAAGTCTCTATCATTCGCAGGAATTAAAGTTTGGAATGAAATTCCAAGCAGTATGAAAGAAGTTTCATTCTACAGATTTAAAAAAGCTGTTAAAGCTCATTTTTTATCAAACTATGAAACCGATAAAAGCTAGAATAACAGCTTTCTAACAGCAATGCAGTAGTAATTACAGGAATCATAGTTGCATAATTATGCTTGAGTTCAACAATAACCTATTTTTCGCTTGAATAGCATGAGTTTGGTGCATTCATCTATCACACATTTATTACAAAACGTCATCTCTCATTTTGATGTGCCCTTGAATTATTAGTAATTTTGCAGTAACTGACTGAGGTTGATACATACTGGTATTGGAAATTGTACCAGTACTAATGACATATTGGCAAACAATACAAAACAAAGCAAGGAGGTTTTTTTTTTTCACTCCAATTGCGCACTTTAAATTTTATAAAACATAAATAAGCATTATGAACTTTATTAATTTTATTTCTATCTAATCTGTAGTTACAGTATTTTTTATTTTTTAGTATGTTTAGAGTTAGAACAATTCTAATGTTGTCTTGCATTTTCATTACATGGTGACTGTGAGTTTTGTGTACTGTATAAAATGTACATATCTTTGCAACACTTTGTTTTAATTTTGCGTAAAATTTTTTTATCATAGAAAGTCGCAGACTGAGAAAATCTAGAAGCTGTTTTTTTTTTTAACCTTAACTTGGTGAGGTGGCAGTAGACTTAGATGACCTTTCGGTCCTTCGCTGTCTCCTCACCAAGTGACTAAATATCGCTTTGACTCTGCAAGTTTTGTGTGTTTGGTTTTAAAGGAATTGCATATTTCGATGCTTTGGTGATAGACCTAGAGGAAGTTGCAGTTTTTTCTTGTGATATGACGTCACTTGGTAAATAAATAAATATGATGATGATGATGATGATCATTGGTTTGATTTGCCACAGTTTTTTCAAGAAGTAAAGAGAGTTTTAAAACCGTCCGGATGTCTAGCCATTACAGGATATTGTGATCCTACTTTAAGGTTTATTCCGCGAAAAAGTGATGATGCCCTTGCTCAAAAAGCAACAAACTTAAGCAAAAGTTTCTACCAGAAATGTGCCCGAGGTGTTCCCGCGCATATTCGTACTATGAAACATTTTAGTGAAAGGTACAAGGACATCTATGAAGCTATTCCATTTTTAACAAAGGAAAGAAATGATAGCATTCATATCCGAAGCAACATCTCCATCAATGGTCTCTGTGGTTTTATGAGCTCTGTTTCATCTTAACAAACGTATATGGAGAAGGAAATGGCACAGCTAAAAGAAAATAACTTGGAAATCACAGAAGACATGATGCTGAAAATAGATCCTTTGCAAGAATTCTCCCAAAATTTAATGCAATTGTGGGGCTTGGAAGAAGAAACTATGGACAAAGAAATTATTGAACTTGATTATCATTGGTTTGTTTTATTGGCAAAGGTGTAACGCAACATAGGCTCAAACATCGCTATTATAGCCAAGGAGTACGATTTTCAACTTGGCCTAACTTCGAAATCGTGCTAAGTTGAAAATCGAGCGCCTTGACGAAAATAGCGAAGGTGGATGATAGCTTTGCAAGCTTACATGATCAGAATATGATGTAACCTAAAAATAACATTTTTAAAGTACACTGACGAAGTTAATATGTACATGTGGTTGTTATTTCGTTTGGATCATTGATGCACGAAAGCGGTGATGCTTGGCAACAACAGCACTGCTACAATCTATAGAATGTGTAAAGAGAATTCTGTTTGTAAATAACTGCAGCTTGCTATTAATTCATTCCCGTAAAAGCTTTAGCACTGTATAAAACCAGCTTTGCTTCTCAGAGTTGTAAACGGGCCGACAAGTAGGAGTACGAACCCGAAAAGTGATTTGAAGCCAAAACCAGGTCCGAAAATTAGGTTAGATCTAAAAATGTATACGGTTATTACTCGTAATGAAACTACTCATTGCTAGTTAATTGTGACGTAATAATTGTGTACCATAACAATCATGTTTATGCTTAAACGATGTCGTCATTCAGTGTTGCAAAGCTATTTGAATTACCGTAAGCTTTTATTGCAGCTAAAAGGCAAGAACATGGGTCAAGTACGCATAACAAGCCAGTGCCGTCGCCAGAGCAAACGTAGTGAGTGAGCACCAGCTGAAAGTGGGGGGGGGCACTAAAATAAACTGAAATTGTGCATATAAAAACTGATCTTCAGATCTTGTACGGCTACCAATATGAGCAATTTTAACAATTCTGTGTTCATGTCTAAAGAACGGGAGATCTGTAAGGCCGGCAGCATTTCTTAGCTTGTTTCGTCTGCGGCCCACTAGAATGCTACCAGACACGCAACCAGGATTTTGCTAAGAAGGGTTAACGAAAAGTAAATTTTTTGCACACAAATTGTCTGATTTAGGCTCTGTGCCATACAAACTGATGCAACTCAAGTGTGTCACGAACTGGGGCATAGTCATTAAATATATAGTGTCTGTGGATGGGGATAGTCATTAAATTTTTAAACTTTTTAAAGCCGCTGGATGAGTTTTGTGATTTTGAAGCAAAAAAAAGCGATTTTTACGTCATTTTAATTACACTTCGCACTTTTTAAAGTCATTCAAATCACTAAATTGCAAAATTCAGTAGTTATTTCAAAGGAGAATTAAATTTCTCAGCCCGTTTAGCTCCTCTTACTTCAGATCAAGTCTAAAATACGTCTAAACGCTTGTATTTTGAGGTTAAATTTCTAAGTGACTTGGCTTAGGGAGCTTAAGCCCCTTCACCCTGGTTGTACCTCAGACCGCGACCTCAAAATCTTGAGAGTATACTTTAAAAATCAAAACAGCTGGTCTTTGAAAAAAATGTTTTCACGTATTGTTTTATGTCATGATCACAAACGAAGTACCTGTAACGATCTTCCAGGCTTACTTTTCTCTTCCGTGACACATCCGCAAAGGTATATTAATAAAGGCGGATTATTACGTCAGATTTATGTACAGCAATTGGTTGCCAGCAATTTCGCAAAGAATCAAAAAAACTTCAAAGGAGAAATATGCTTCAACGTAATTACTCCTTTTACCATCACTGTTGTTGTCTTGCAGTCACGTGATGTTCCAAAATCAGTCATTTGAGTAAACCAAAATGGGGGGGCACAAGCAGTCGTTAGGGGGAGCACGTTCCCCCTGCCCCCCCCCCCCCCCCCGTTGCGACGGCACTGTAACAAGCTCGAATTAAACCTGACATTTTCCCGATCTTAAGCCTGAACCCGACCCGAAAACCCCGGCCCGACTACAACTCTGTTGCTGCCAAAGCTAAGAACAGGGATCAGCAAACTACAGCCCCAGGGCCTGATCTGGCCGCTTAGAAAGTTCATGCGGCCGGCAATCCTATAAATCCATCCGTCTCAACCATTTTTGAAGAAACTCCCTACGTGTTTTCCGGAAAATGTTGGTCACACATTCAAATTCGGCTCTGAAACAACCTTAAAATTTGGTGAAGATCTTTTTTCTTTTGTTTTCGTTTGGTCTTCCAAAATAATTCGGCCAAAAATTGAATACAATTCGAGGTTGACCTTATTTTAAAATTTACGCCGGCCCCCTGGGATCTCGCTGGGTATGGTTGTGGCCCGCGTAACAGAGGTGGAGTCGAGGACACAAGGCTCGAGGCCAAGGCCAAGAACATAAAAAATCCAAGGCCATGAGCAGCTCTTCCGAGGACAGACCCTATCGAGGTCAAGGACAGGAATGCTCGAGGCCAAGGCCAAGGAACGCGGAATTGATCTCCAAAAAAATAAAATAAAATAAAAGGTTTTCGCTCCAAAAATTTGTAAATTTTTCGGAAAATTCAGACGTTCTCCGAAAAAAAATAAATAAAAAAAAAATAAAAGGCCTTCGCTCCGAAATTTCGTAAATTCTCCGGAAAATTCAAGCGTTCTCTAGGAACAAAAATGGCTTCAAAATTTTTTTCGCTCGCTCTCTGCCATTCTTCAAGACGAAACAAAATTGGTCATGACCTTGGGTCATTTTTAACAAGTCAAAAAAATAGTGCTGTCCTCAAGCCGAGGACAGGCCATTTTGGAGGACTTGCAGGCTTCGAGGCCAAGGATTTGATTTTCAAGGCCAAGGACTTCAAATTGTATCCTCGAGCACTCCACCTCTGCCGCGTAGGCGAAAAGGTTGCTGGTTTAGAAGTTGGTCCATGTACGCTTTGCAGCCTGCAGTAACAGAGCTCGATGGCTATTCTTCCCAGCGGTTAAAAATTAAAATCAACAAAAAATTCATAAAATGATGCCCCAACATTCCAATCGTTCTTAAAGTTATAGTAATGGGCAATCCTATGAAGAACCTAACGTTGAAACAATTTGGGGGTAGCATTATTTTTTGTCTTTTATTGCTTTTAATTAAGAAGTTCTTAAAAGTAATTGAATGTATGACTTCTGGTTTGATTTTTTGAATAAAACAAAACCAAGAACGTCATCTTAACCCTATTAACTTGCTTTTTGACGCCTATAGTAATGTGGAGAAGGGAATAAGCACAAACTCCCAATTAACAGACGTTTAAAAAAATATTAAGAAATGCTACTGTGATTTTTCTGGCTACGTGATATATTTTTTTCAAACCTTGAAGGCTCTGTAACAGATATCATGTGAATTGTTCATATTACAGCAGTTTTTGGTCACATAAAATTTTTTCAAAGCTCAGAGCGGTTATAAGTTTGTAATTAATAACATAGGTGGGCACAAGTCCGTTAATCGTTAATTCGTTAATAACGAAGCTAACTTTTTCTTGAACTCGTTAATCCGTTGAAAAGTTTTTTCATGTTAACGGACTAAATTAACTTCCGTTAAGTTCTGTTAACTTCCCTTAAGGTTTTTATCGTTAATATCTTGCACCATTCATTCATCGTACTTGTACAAACCAGTTTGCACTGGTAGCACTTGTTGCGTAATAGCACGAGTTTTATAGAAAAAAGCGAAGAAAGGAGCGCTGTTTTGTGGCAAATAATAAGCTGCAGCCTCATAGGTCTATTGATTATCGCTGATCACAATTTCCAAAGATTTTCCGATCGCAGCTTCGTTAGTGCATTTGAACTTATATTTATCTTGAAATCAGATTCGACTGTAAAATGTAACTTCCAAAACACAAAAAGACCACCATATCAATAAATATTTCCTTACAATCAGCTCAACAGCGTCAATTCGTGTTATAGAAGTGAGTGAATAAAAAGAAATGAAAATTACACGCAAAATTTTAACGAATTAACGGACTTTATTAACTTCCGTTAATTAAAGCTGAAAATAACGGATTAACGTTAACGGAGGTGTGAAGTTTGTTAACGGACAAGTAGTTAACGAAGCTAACGTTTTGCATTAACTTGCCCACCTATGATTAATAAATATATAAAAATCAACAAAGAATGCATATAAAATTATATCCCTGATAAAATTTAACAAGATAAACTACAAATGCACTCGTACGCTTACGACTGCTGTACGTTAACTATAGGTCTTCATGGTGCTGGGAAACTGCTTACCGAACTCCACAACTGAGCAACTTTGCAAAAAAAGTTTTCGTGTGGCAAAAACGATACTTTCTGCTTAAAAAACTTTCTTGAAATTGTATTTGGCTATTAAAACTAGTCAAAGCCTAAATTTACAGCATAGCCTATTAGTTGTTAGTGAGTTACATGAGACTTACGCAGAACAATCATTTCGAAAATTGGCATCGAAAGGAAATGCCAAGTAGCTGAGATAACCATTTGCATTGGTGCTGGGAAAAATGTTCTTCATTGTCTTCTCAGTTTCGTTCGTGTATTGGACTCTGATCTTTTCTGTTTTCCTTCTTTCTTCGCATCGACAATCTAAAAAGCTTGCTAAAATCAGCAGCAGTGATTTCAAAAATGAAGAGCTTTAATATCTTATGGAAATTGCGTGTTAGTTTCGTATCTTCATTAACCCCTAAAAATTCAAGCTTATACCTTGTCGGCATATAGGCGTAAACTCGTGAGCGTACAATCGTATATCCTTCATTTATTTTAACCAACTGCAGCAGATACGTTAGTTAGCCGATTCGCCAGGCGTACCGAATTTTTGTTTGAAACAAACTAAAAGTACGCTCACAATTTTACGCCCAGTGAAGACCGGACCTTAAAACTGAACGGTTTCGATTTGTTTGAATAGTGCAATTTTTTTGAAAATCAGTTTTACAGTAATTTAACCTCAGTAAGTATACCGCTGTGTAACTAACCAAACCAAAATTACGCTACTCACGCAAATCTATTGCTTAAGAAACTAAAACTATTAACAGTATAATGATATACATGACTGGAGATAGCAAAATACATGTTCAAAACGATGCAACACCATTTAGGAACCACACCCTCGTTGTTTACTGCGCTGTCATCTCTGAATTTTAGTCCCCTGAATTTGCTGCTTGTTAGAAGCCACTTTGCAAAGATGATCATCGTAAAGCGTTTTATCCCAGGACGGAATAACGTGACCGGGGTGCGAGTTCAACCTAGTTCATACAATCGGGATCGTCGGAAAAACGACGCCTTTGCCCTGTTGGCCACAGTAATGTTTCAGAAAGTAGCTTAATACAAAACGGCATTGAAGTGAAGTTACGTGAATTTTTTTGTTTGTTCTATTATTTTGAAGCGGAGAGGAGTGAATGATGCATATAGCAAAGTTTGGTGAAGCGCAGTAAAGCTAATATAAAATCTAAAAATATTCATGCGTAGCTAAACTTCTTGAAAGAAATTTGGTGTTAACCTGCCTTGAGCCTGTTACAGCTGTTAAATCAAGTATTCAAAGATCCTCACCTGGATCATTGTTTGCGTAAGATCTTTGAGTAAAATATCCGTAAAGATTATCTCCGAAATTTTCCAAAAAATTGCTGTTTGCGAAATATTCTGTCACTGAATCTGGCAACTGTTTATATTCCTGCACGTAAAATTTATGTCAAACCAATAGAATAGATGCCTGAACACAAAATTAGTCTGATTAGTGATCATAACACTTTGCACCAGAGGCATCAATAAGATGTTTGTAATGTACTTACTCAAACCTTTTTACGCGAGACTTTGCAATGGTGTTCACGAAAAAATTCAGCACCATTTTGTCATAAAAGATATCACGGTTGATATGAAAACTTTTACAAGACAATATTTTTGAATTGTGATACAAGCTTTCGTGATGCAATATCCAATATTTATGACAAAATAGTGTAGAAAATATTCATCAATATCATTGCAAAACCTCATGCTAACCCTATTTTACACCGGAGGGGGAGAGGGGGCATTTTTGCCCCCTTCTCGGTGTTTTCGTGATAAATCCCTTCAACAAAAAGATTTTTATATCAAACTATACCTTAACTTTGAGTCAAATTTTATCTCAAACAACTCTTGAAAATTTGAAGTCGCTAAGGTAAAGGAAAGTTTCCCGATTTTGAGGTTTCCTGAAGTCACTTTCCGAAATTTACAATTTTTGGACCGAAATTTAACAAAAATTATGCCATAAAGACGTTTTTGTGACGTAACTACTTTGACTTAAGCATTTTATTATTCAGTATTAAAAACAAACCCATGTGCAAAATTTGAACCGTCCGTGACATCATCGCCAAAATAACTTTTTTCGGAAATATAGTCGTGACGTCACAACGATGACAACGTCATGACGAACTCAAAACCAATTTTTCTGAAATATTTTGGTGAACATCAGCCCACACGCCAAATTTGGTGTACCCATGACATTTAGTTAAGAAGTTAGATAAGAGGCACCCCTCCCCCCGTGTAAAACGCATTGGTCAAATTCTCCGTGTAAAATAGGATTAAAAGGCTAAGAGGAAGTTCTACTCCATACTGTCTCAAAACTCTGCGCGTGCATATCACATATTTACCTGTGCCTGAGCTAAAAAAATGTATTGTGTTTCGTTTCTTCCCTGTTTACGTTTGTCTTGTATTAAAAAAAAATTAGTCATTTTTGAGGGTGATGAGGTTGTTGGAGGCTGCATAATGCCAGTGTTTCAATATTGAGTAATCTATTTCATCGGGATCATCAAAGTGTAGCAATTAGCAATATTAGCATCACTTCCCTGGTGCAAGCAGCAAGCAACAAGTGCAGGTATTAGACTACTCCACCTGACAAAAAATAGACAAGATCTTTTTCGAGAGTAAAGAGTGTTTTGGAGGAAAACATTTGTTTTACTCCCCTACTGTAAGAAAAGATTCATCCCCCAAGTTTAAATCAAATCAAAATTACCAACATCATCAACATGTCACTCAACCTTTTCACGTGAGGTTTTGCCATGGTGTTGATGAAAATTTTCAACAGCAAATTTGTCATAAATAATGGCTATTGCATCACAAACGCTTTAAAGCATTGTTTAGTGATCAAAAGGTTTATGAATCCCGGTTCGATTTCCGAACTGGCAATGCGTCTTGTGTCCTTGGCAAAGACACTTTACGTTTATTTTCTGTTGGGGCCAAACAGTCTACCTGTTGTGGCAGCTTAGCCTGACAAAAGACCTGCAAACAGAACCCCAAAAAAGGGTGCTCTGCTTTGGTGCGGTTAGACAGGCGCAGAATGCCCGGCTCATTCGCACAAACAATTATTATTACCTTATAGAAGTCATCATAACCATCGTGACATCTTTTATGACGAAATGGTGTTGATTTTTTTCATGAACACCATTGCAAAGCCTCATGTAAAATGACTGACAAACCACTAACCAGCAATATTCATGTAAGCAACGTAATAAATAATTGGAGAGCATCAATAAACACTAAACTTGGTGTTTTTAACTTTTATTTTGCATACTTTCAATTTAAAGTATCCAAAACTTTTGTAGTTATTTTGTGGTTGCTCGATAAACATTTCCAAATATGAACAAATTTTTTAAGTTTTCTAAAACTGCAAAAAATTTTAATAAAGCGAGACCTTCGCAACCAAGTTACTACAACGTGCTTAATTGCATACGTGGGCAAGTTAATGCAAAACGTTAGCTTCGTTAACCACTAGTCCGTTAACAAACTTCACACCTCCGTTAACGTTAATCCGTTATTTTCAGCTTTAATTAACGGAAGTTAATAAAGTCCGTTAATTCGTTAAAATTTTGCGTGTAATTTTCATTTCTTTTTATTCACTCACTTCTATAACACGAATTGACGCTGTTGAGCTGATTGTAAGGAAATATTTATTGATATGGTGGTCTTTTTGTGTTTTGGAAGTTACATTTTACAGTCGAATCTGATTTCAAGATAAAAATAAGCTGAAATGCACTAACGAAGCTGCGATCGGAAAATCTTTGGAAATTGTGATCAGCGATAATTAATAGACCTATGAGGCTGCAGCTTATTATTTGCCTCAAAAAAAGAACTCCTTTCTTCTCTTTCTTCTATAAAACTTGTGCTAATACGCAACAAGTGCTACTAGTGCAAACTGGTTTGTACCGGTCCGATGAATGAATGGTGCAAGATATTAACGATAAAAGCCTTAACGGAAGTTAAGAGAACTTAACGGAAGTTAATTTAGTCCGTTAACAGAACTTAACGGAAGTTAATTTAGTCCGTTAACATGAAAAAACTTTTTAACGGATTAACGAGTTCAAGAAAAAGTTAGCTTCGTTATTAACGGATTAACGATTAACGGACTTGTGCCCACCTATGGTTAATTGTTACTGAAAGCGGAGAGAACTGTTTTAGTCGATTGCAACAATTGCATTATTATTCACCAAATTGCCTAGGTTGAGAGTCATCGAAGGAATTTTGAGTCAAACTTCCGCCTATCCTGTTGTCTACACCATATGCATAATCGAAGCCTTGAGCTGTCTCTTATATTGCTAAGCAGCAAATGCAAAATTTTCAAGTCTTTGGTTTGACCCGACCGAGATTCGGACTCGACGTTACCGTTTCAGTAACAGAATCTCTATTCATTCAGGCGTAGTTCGGTTCCTATTAAAGCTTACTGAAATTTTCTGAGCTAAAATAAGCCGGCATTATCATTATGCAGGCAAAATGCAATTAGAGGAAGGTGCAACGTGCAAAAACACGCCATACCTAATGTTTGATTGGTGAGTTCTTGCAAAATTTATTTTACAACAGAGAATAATTTTTTCGCCCACACGACTGTTTTGCTTTGTGGTATAGTTTGGACAAGAAATTGACTCAGCTCTGTGACTTAACAAAATAGTTATGCTTTGGACTTTGCTAGTACTGTTATCAAGCAAATCTTCCTAGCCTATGCAAATTTTGTAATTTTTTTAGTCTTTAATTAATTTTCTCTTTTTTCACCCAAAAATATGAAGTCTTTTTGACTTTCTGATCACCATATAATAAATTTAGTTCCTATAAATTTGTTTTTGTTCTTTTCAACTAATATTACTGTGTGTTCGTTCTATGCTTTCCAAAATAAAGAAATAGTTTTCCAAATTTTGAAAAACTCTGCAAAGGAGTGTTTTGAACCAAATTTCCAAATCTTCGGTATTTATTAAAAACAGTTAAGTTTTGGTTAAAACGCTAAATTTCGAAAAGTTTCGGACACAGACTAGGTCCATTATCGGTAGATAATGAAATTTTTATCATCTACCGACGAACGACTTGCTTAATAGGTCTGAAACGTTTAGAGATTTTTAGTGATCTAACTTTCTTTTTTAACCTTATTCGGCCCAAGGTGGATCGATTAGCTACCCCCCTTCATTTATTTCGAAATTTTGTTATGAAGCAGTCAAGCCACAATAATGAAAGTTCTTGACTTTTCCTAAAATTTACTGCTTAAACTTTCATTTGTAAAACCATTGTCGTATGACAACTAAATTCGGAGTTATTAAACGTTTCTCAAGGTCGACCCTGCGTTTCTGGCAAAATTTTCAAAAAATTAATTTAATCCTGTTAGTCCCAATTGTTCTGTCGTAATTAATAATTTCACGCTTTTTCGTAAACACTGGTAACGTAAATAAGAACGAAAATCCGGTAACCTCTTGAACGACTTTTGTTACGATCGAAGTTAAAAAAGAGTTGCGACAAAAAATTCATTTACAATTTTGCCTGAGGCATTATAATTTTCATTATGATTTCAAAAGCTCACAGTTGAATTTCTCAGACAATTTCGTATAATTTTACCTAATTTCAAAAAAGGCTTCATTTTTAGCATGTCCCTAACAAATGAAAATTGCGATTTAGTAATATAAACGTATTTGTTGATAAAACAATTAAAGGCCAGCATAAGCGCAAGTTCTTTTGTTTTTTGCCAATGTTTTTTTTCACGTTGCTGATATGCAGTAGTCAAATATGTCCATAAGTTATCAAGTGTGTTGCATGCAGCATGAATTTCGGTAGTTTTTATGTTCTAAATTTGCTTTTGGTGACTAAAAAATGAAAAAAAAAACGCAAATTATAAATAAATTTTTAGTTTCTGCTGTGTAGCGATATCAGTAGAAAGATGTTCATTTTATTTTTCAAAAAAACATATGCACAATTTTGACTGCCTAAGGTTTTGCCATCAAGTACAAGTGATAATATCCAACCCAAAAATTTGCCCGAGAGTCTTTGCGCGTGACGGAGCAGCACACTGATAATTTCATTGTGCGCTGGCATCCGCTTTGCTTGCACTAAATTGAAACATTTCGTATGCTTTGCGATACCGGTATTCAATCACGTTGCAAAAAGTGGCAAGTTTTTGAAAATACTTTTTTTGTAATCCTTATTTTCAATTTTTGCCTTTTTTGTTATTTAAGGTTACTATTGCTAAACGCTTTGCATAAAAAATACTTTTCGCAGCAATAACCAATAACTAGAGTAAAATATTATCAACTTTTTATAAAATTCACATCAAACTAAACAAATATTTGGTATGCACATTGTAAAATGTGCTATGTGGCGTACTATACTTGTTACTGCATGTCCTAACTTCATATTAGATGCTGCTACAAGCCTAGAGCTTGGCGTACTATTGCAGATATTATTGAGTTTCACTGTGATTTTTCATTTGTGGTCTATAATGATAGGTGGCAGCCGTGGCATGCTAAATTTAAAAAATTTATGTTGTTTCTTTACTTTTCAATTTTCGATTTTATGTGTGCACATTTAAAACCAACAAAAATTATGTTCGTTGATACAAAATAAAACAACAGAAAGCAGATTCTCTAACTGATAGACTTTGCAAGTAACAATTCGATTAGCTAACCATTTTGTAGATGAATTTAGATTGAATTTTTTGTGATCATAAATAACTAAGGGATCTAAATTCACTGATGTCGTTGTTATAGATTGATGGCTGTGTCCTAGGCGGAATGCCTAGGTCTTCGCTGTCTGGTCCTAGCGCTCAAGAGGCTAACACAGGAGATTCAAAGCAAACTTTTATTAACAAAGGCAAATTAAAAAAGACCAGTCCAGCAAAAATTTATCGAGGATTGCCCGGCTGGGCGGAAAACAATTAAACTGAAAAACTGAATTTTTCACCAACAAAATAAAAAACCTCTTGACGCTACTGTTAAAAAATAAGACTGCATCAACTGATTTAAGTGCTGTGCTAGAAATAAAACATTGCTACCAAAAAGTGATCAACAAAAAGGCAAAACGGCGCGTCTTTCAGGCAACGTTGCAAAGTTTCTTCCGTGCAAATTATGAAAGACGCGCAACACAAAATAGTATGCAAATTACGTAAATGAACGTGTTAACAACAAAACATAAAAACCTAAGTTCGAATCCAACTAAAAACGATCGTGCTATAACAGTCGTTAGCAAAATTTTAATGTTTCTAATTTATTGCAGCTATCTAATGGTTTATCGCTCACAAACAATATTGCTGGTTCTGGATAAGAGGACGATAGGAGTAGAATAGCTTTGATGATTTTGATCATAGATGAGAACCGGCAAATAAATTTCTACCTTTGGGATTATACTGTAGTATTCCTTTTTTATTGTTTTTTTAAACTTATTTAGCACCAATCCCAATAATTACCAAAGTTTTCAACAATTTGATATAAAGCCACCTCTGAAATAAAATCTGAAAGATTATCAAAATAAAATCGCTACGTTTGAGAATTAGACAGTCTTTGTAGAATGATAAGAATGAATAGTGATAAAAAGAATGGTATTTCGATCAGTATAGCCATTAATTGTAATTGCAATGTTGTAATTACAAACCCAACCTTCAACTTCTCGTTCACTCTATTCACCGAAATCCGAAACCAGAAAACGGTACTATGTTTGCGAGTCAAATGCATATGGTCCCGGCTATAAAAAAAGCAAAGCCACATACCAGCTTCCAAAAATCGATTCCAAAAATGTGGAAAGCCTGTCTGCTGCAATCATGTTTTGCAAATCGGACCAGAATGCCAAAAGCTGCAGCAAGATGCCCAATTTTACAAAATACGAGTAACTTTTTATTGTTTTTGAAGTTACCCCAGTATGTTATTTCTTTCTCATTTCGTTTATTCTGCTTTAGCTCAAATCAAAAACTGAGAATATTGTCATAAAATCACCATTACAAAAAAATTGAACTTGACCTGTTTAAAATTTTTTAAATATCCTCGTAGTAGTGGTAAACTCAAACGCAAATGCAAAAGTAAATTGCTAGTACACACATGACTGCGTATCTGTTAATTGCTGCATTGACGTCAAAACAATAGCAGCACATTTTTGTAATGAAATTGCGCTGGATAAAGAATAAAAATTGTAAGTAAATATTTTTTGGAAGGCTAAATATTATTTGTTGTTTTATGTTGGTATTTCGTACCATTTATTTGGCTAATTTTAAAACAACGCGATGTATTTTTTTATGCAGGTACTGTTTCTAATTATATTTTATTGCTGTATGCTTTTTACAATTGATCTATTTATTATAGAGTATTGTAGACTTTGATTGCCAGATTACAACAAATAATACTGGATATCAATGTCGACTATTTTTTTTCCATAAACACTGTGGAGATTTTTTATGTTTAAAAACTTTCGGATGATTATTATTATTTTGATTCATCGTCTGCGCTAAAAGTTATTGATGCTAAATTTGTATGATGATCCAACACGATGCAGAACGAATGTGAAACATTTAATTCAAGCGAAAACAGGAATCCTTTTTAGGACCAAGTTTTGCGGAAAAAAAATGACCGACACTGCTGCCGTTTTTACAGTTTGCTCTATCAATTTATGATCTTTTATATAAGATTTTGGAAAATCTAATGACGAGCAATGACTAAATCAATTTAGGGTTTTATAAAACTGCAGAATTTTTGGATTTTTGAGAAAAAAAATAGTTTCCAAGATTAGACAACGTAATCTTTTGCAAAGTAAGCAAAAAAAACAAAAAACACTAATCCGATGCCAAAACCTATTACAGTACTCCAAATTATCCAAACTATTATTCTACAAAATGAATCAAGAATCTGAGAAGGTCAAGTTAGACAAATTTATTTTTTGTAATTCAAAAGTCCGTGAAAAATCGTACAAAAAATAGTTTGAAAAAATTGACATTCACTACACTCCATCCGACACATTTTGAAAGCTTTTTTTGTGAGTTCGAAGTAATTGCATTTTTATTTACCAAGTTGTCTACAGACAGCGAAAAAAGCATCATTTTTTGTGAAAAGACAATCGTTTGCCCACCTGTCTACAATACATGGTGAAAGCTTCTCATTGCCCATTTCATTGCTAATATCTAGCCAGGAAGCTGGATGTGAATACAAACTTTTTTCAAGTTTTGGTTTGACCAGACCGGTAATCGAACCCAAATTTACTGTATCAGCAGCAGACGTTTATCCACTCGGCTAATGAAAAAAATGATAAGATTGATAAGATAAACACTTTTGTTATATACAGAATGCTATGCTGCACTTTTGATTAGGTTTAGCAACAGCAGTAACAAATGCAATTTTTGCATTGCTAGATCTACCACACTGAGAATGAAACCCATAGTACGAGTTTTTCGAGTGAAAACTCTTACTATATTATATTAGACTACGAATCTTCAGCATACTAAAAATTATATGAAAATTCAACCAATTTCATTGACGTTTGTTACAGATATGTCTAAAACATTTACACACTAAGTGTGAATGAGAAAAAATAGTGGTTTGATGCTGGTTCTTTCATAAATTTTCTACAAAAAATATCATATTTTGTAGTGTTTATCAAAAAGAACTAGAACAGTTACAAATATTCGGCTTGCAATTAATTCACACAACAAACTAATAATTTAGATATTTTAGCACAAAAGAAATAATCTTTTAATTTAGTCCGTAAGTATCTCTGAGTTACTGAATAAAACTCCAACTGCGATGCTGCGTTATGGCAATCAAGCGCTTATCAACATTATGCAGATGAAAAGCGAACCGATCGCTTATGATAGTCCTCGACTTATGTCAAAATTTATTGAAGATCAAAGTTGCAAATATAATGACAAAAAGTTCAGATTTTTTGTCAAAAAATTGAGTTTTTCCTGGAGCAAAAACGGATTTTTTGTCTTTTGTATTTCGGGAGTTATTAACGTTTGAATGTGCTGTGTCGAATCGATCCCCTCTGATCCATTAATCAAAAAATTTTTCCTGGTCCCAATAGGATTAACAAAACTTACAATATCCTAATTATTCTCTATGGCTGGAGATTCGGATTTTTATCTACTTACAGTTTTTTTTTGTTTTTTTAAGAACAAGTTTATAAGAACACGTACGAGTTTGTTCATATTTACTCAAAAATTTAAGAACAAATTAAGAACAGTATCAGCTGAATTTGGCATGAACAAGATAAACGAGAGCACGTGCCAAATATAAAAATCTAAAAATCAAATTTCGGTAATGCAGTACCGTTCGTAAAATGCAGTACCGTAAGTTATGCAGTGCCGTATCGTAAGAATTTCAGTTAGGCAGTGTCGTATCATTTCTTGTTAGGTCAAACCAAAGACTATGAAAATTGGTATTCACAGCTTCTCGGCTTGACGTTCAGCAGTTAAAAGGACAGTGTGAAGCCTCCACCGTGTATGATAGACAGGTGGGCAGGTGTCAGCTTGACTCGAAGACCAATAGGTCCCTTCGCAGTTTCTGGCCAAGGCAACTTGGTGTTAAATTAAAAATGTAATTAAAATTACAAGAAATCAACCAAGTTTTTGCAGTCGTTGCCAATGGCTGTACGTTTTGTGTTCATGCAGCTTTGACAGCAGTAGCGTAGCCAGGGGGGGCTTAACCGCTTCCATTGGCAAGAAGAATATGGAAAATACCACGTTTTTTCACTTTTGAACCTGTTTTCTACAGTGGAATATGGCCCCCCACTGGAAGTTGCTATTGCAGGTGATGACCATTGTTTTTTTCTATTCGGTAAACAACGTTCCAATTTCAGGAGAAGACCTTTGATTTTTTGGTCTTCAACGGAATTTGGACAGAAAAATTGTTCCAATTTTAAGTGAAAACCTTTTCTTTTCGATCTTCAACGGAATTTGGACAGAAAAATCGGTCCAATTTTAGGTGAAGACTAATTTGTTTGAGTCCTAGACCTCCGCAACAGCCCCCCCATCGCAGATTTCTGACTCTGCGCCTGATTGACAATCGATAAAATTTTTTATCAAGCAAGATTGAATTTGAGTCATTTTATTCTCAGATAAAATTTTAGAAAAAATTAACCCTGCAGTGGTACCATGGGGTCAATATGACCCCAACCTCTTTTGCTGTGATACCATGTCGTCAATATTACCCCAAACCAATTACTATTATTTTGTTATTTTTTTTTATAGCTCTTTAATGAGCATTCCCACTGCTGCAAACTTATTTCCACTTTTGTTTTTTGGTGAAAATTTTGCGTTGTACTGGTTGGGGTCATGTTGACCCCATGGTACTATTTGGGAAACGAAATTGTGTTCGTGTTTTACAGATTATTTTTGATTAGTTTAGCAAAAACTTCTTAAAAAAGTAATCAATGACCAGACGGCAGAAGATGCCGGTTCGTGTTTTCTTTGTCCAAGGCCCAAGAACAAAAAGTACAGGTTTATATGTGACGAGAGCATTTGCGAGAAACACAGCAAAATGCTGTGCAGTCTGTGTGATGAATGAACTAATTTACCAATAAACTTAGTTTGATGAAAAATTAAATTTCTTTATTTGTCAAAATTTGATTACTTCAGTCAATTTTTCTGTTGTTGAAAAAATTTTCGTTCTTTTTGCCATACTTTATTTTCAAGAGCACATTGAAGTGCATAATTGTCTACTGCAGAAGTAAACAGTGTGTTTAGTTACTCTTAAATTGTAAGTAAATTTTCAGAGCTTTTTAGTTTCTTTCTTGCATTATCATTTACTCTTTGGAATTATTTCAACATTAAACACTAACAGATACGCAAATGACTTATTTTTTGGACTTTTAGTGCATTTTTAAGAATGGGGTTATATTGACCCCAAGGTACTGCTCAAGTAATTTTTTTCATGGTACCACTGCAGGGTTAAGAACAAATGAGGCTGAAAGTTAGTGAAAATTTAAGAACAGCCAGCCTCAATCTAAAACCTAATGGTTCTTATACAAGAAAAGGTAAAAGGGTAACCAAGGTACAATGCCCACTCCAACAAGCAGAGGTGGAGTCCTGAAGGACGTCCTTGGCCTCGAGGACACATTTTGAAATCCTTAGCCTTGGCCTCAAATCTCAAGTCCTTGGCCTTGGCATTGAATCTCAAGTCCTTAGCCTTGGCCTCGAACCTTACAAGTCCTCGAAAATGTCCTGTCCTCGGCTCGAGAACAGCATTGTTTTTTGATTGGTTGAAAGCAAAATAATCAAACTCAAAAATTTCTTGAATTCTGTCATAGGCGTAGCCAGGATTTGTGATGGGGGGGCCCAAGCGAAAAATCTCATGCAATATGACATCATCAGAAACTTTCAAAAGGGGGGATTTTTTATGGGACAAAAATGTCTTAGAATGGAAGCTCATAAACTTGGAGCCTTGGTTAGTGCGTTAACAGGATGTTGCTATAGGGGGGGAGGACTTGAACCAAGAATTAATGTTTTCAAAATATATGTTAAATTTTACTGTGGAGGCGCGATGAAGAAACTATTGTAACTCAAACATATCACAAACCGGGGTCTGAGGGTGGGGTGCCCAGTTGCCGGAGGCTATGGGAAATTTTTTGGAAAATTTTGTAATTTTTCAAAAAAATAGCTATTTTAATGCCATTTGGATCATGTTTTGCACGTTTTATAACCATTTGAAAGAACCAAATTTTTAAGATTTGAAAGCCAATTCTTGTTGTTGGAGCGTATTTACCCTTCTGTCACCGGACAGCGTCAGACGCTAAGTATTGGACTTTTCGCGCACTTTTTATTGCAATGACGACTTCGTGATTGAAAGAATCCGCACCTGCTTAGGAGTTTCTAGTGATCCAATGTTCCTGTGGATTTCCTCGAATTCTTTTCCTTTAAATTTGCTGCTTGTTCGAAACCACCAAGCAGAATAATCATCGTAAAGCGTCTTATCCAAGGACGCAACAACGTGACCAGAGTGCGGGTTGAACCCACATCATGCAATCAGGATTGTTGTAAAAACGACGACTTTACCCTCTCGGCCACCCAACCCACTTAATTAAATTGAAAAAATTAAATTGCTCAGTCCTCCTTTTACTTACAATTTACGTTTAAACCGTAGTATTTTTTTGATAAACCTTATAATTGACTTCGTCCAGGTGAAGAAAGCAAGGTATATTGCCACCTGCAATATATTTAGCAGTAAGTAATAATTCACTCGAAGATTTATTTTCCTTGGTGATCTTTGTTTTGCCATGAAAATAACCAGTTTTAGCACTTCATGTTCAACCAGGGGGCCCCGAGGCCGCTCAATTCAAATTCAATAATTTGTTCAATGAAAATTTTTCCGCGCTATTTATGTTTTTAAAATTTTGTCTCGTAAAAACTGGCTAGGTGGAGGTGGATTGTTATTTAAAGTTGGTATACTAGATGGTTACTACTGTAATCATGTTACTGCATTAAGTTTATAAAAACGTTAGATGAAGGCCAGAGGTTGCGACCTTTAGGACAAAAATCTTGAATTCCTCCCGAGTCACACATTTTAATTAATTGACAAAAATTTAAATTGAGGTGGCCCTGGCCCCCTGATCGTCAACATTAATATTGTTGTTAATTACTGTAATTGTAGGCAAAAATGCTAAAGGAAACTAAAATTGAATAAACAATAGGCCTTGTTGTCATTCTTTTTATCATTAGTGGCATTTCAATTGAAGGAGAGGCCTGATCCCCACCCCCTCGCTACGTTTATGACTTCTGGCCTGTCAATTAGTTTCCTTTCCTTATTTGAAAAATAACATAATGTAGTAGCCAAGTCATGGTAAACCTTATTTTTACGGCGTTGTGTGAAAGCTTTAATCGGAGAATGAGGGGACAAAACGCAGTGTAGATAGTTCTTTTTATTTCTGCTAATACTTTTGGTGCGGCTGGTACTAACAGCAAAACAATAAAACCATTCAGGGCCATTGTAAGGGATCATAGGGTCAGGTTGAAAACATTTTTGAGTTGCTAATACTAAAACATGACTGTGCTTATGTGAATGTTGAATCAGAAGAAAGTATGTGCCTGATAATAAAATGCAATACAGTTACCAGGGATGACTTTTGATACACAAAATATGTTGCATGTAAAATAGATAGTTATTGTTCTGAAAATACGTAAGCGAAAATTGCGAAGAATTTGTTTTGGAATAAGAAAGAACAACTCTATTTTTTATGTTTCGACAATTAGTGAGTTTTTTGATGGAGGGCCCCGAGGCAAATGCCTCCAATGCTTTCCTCTTTAATGCCGCCCTGTTGGGTTCTCGGGTTACTTTTTGTAGTTAAATAACCTATGTTAAATTTACAAAGCATCTTTTGGCGGCTGAATCCTATGCCCTCATTCATTGATAGGCATCATTTAATGACTAGATGCAAGACTATAGAGAAGCATCTCATGCATTGAAGCATAAAGAAAAGATTGGCTGAAAATTAGGATTGGGAAAATGTGGGGAAACTAAAGTTTTTCTAATTTTTACGGTATTTTCTTTTTTCAAATTGCTTTGAAAATCTAATTTTGCAATCTTCTACAAAAGTCACAAAAATTGATATTTTTCTGAAAAAAAAAAAAAAAAAATTAATAGAATTGTTCTACGTAGGCATGGGGACTTATGTCCTTTACCACAAATCCCAGTTTTTTTTTCCAAGGACTTGGGCTTGCAAGTACGGTACCTTATTTCATTTCAAAATTATAAATTTTCAGTATTTTGCAATACTTTTAGATAATAATATCATAGTCGCTATGCAATGTTTAAAAACCATGATAATGTTTAAAATTTTCTGCAAAAAGAAAACGTTTAACCAAACAATAAGATTTGTGTTTGAGAAACTACTGAACAAGTGAGGAGCCATAATCAATGGGAGTTTGCACTGGGGCCTTAACTGATGAAATAAAACCCTAAAATTGACCATTTCCACGTCAAGAATTTATAGTTTTTAGTTATTTCCATTTCCAATTTACGAGTTACAGGCTTATCATTGCCACGATACCGTTATGGAACGTAATCAACGTTCGTGCTAAAGTCTAAAACTTCAAAATGACATTCATTATTTTTAGAAACTACTATTTTTGAATTATCATCACAAACTTAACGAAATGCAAAATTTTTGAGACTTTTGCGCTTAAAAACAATGGAAAATTTGCCAACCAAAATTTAAAAACTTGTGTCCTTGGTCTTTGGCCTTGGCCTCGATCATTCCTGTCTTTGGCCTCCAGAGGGTCTGTTCTCGAAAAGTCGGTCCTCGGCCTTGGATTTTTTTCGGGTTCTTAGCCTCGAAGGTTGTGACCTCAACTCCACCTCTGCCAATAAGATGTATACTCCATACAACTGGAGATTTATTGTACTGTTTATTCTTGTTGTCCTTGAATTACTCCTCCCAAACGCCAAAACAACAAAAGTCAATAAAATGTCCCGTTGATCATTAACGATACCTGGCAAACCCAACAACGATAATTATTAACCTTGACTCACATTTACATGGTAAATATTGTAAATATTCTTCAAAATAACAAGTTCAAAATCTAAATTGGACATTGGACTCATGATAATGACAATCAAAAATTATTGAACTTAAGCCTCCGGAAATTGTATGTCTCTGCCTTGCATAATGATAGGTATTTTTAATTAAGAGCGTTTTTACGTGCCTAGTTTTCAGAAGTCCAGTTTTGCTCCGGTGTTTGCTTTATTGCTGAATCATGCCATGAACGTGCCAAGTCACGAAAGAATCTGCCATTCAAAGAGTTCATATTATGCTCCTAAAAAAAACATCGCTAACATCCACACTCTGTTATTAGCACGGATCGTTCTTATTTTGCCGCTTTCTTGTCATGACTGGATCCATTTTTATTTTGACTTAACGGTAGCATTCTGTGTTATGATCACCTCCTGCACAGAGTTGTAAACGAGCCAACTAGTTTAGGCCCAAATCCGAAAATATAAGCCGAACCCTACTCGAACCTAAAAATTAATTTGAAGCCCAAATCATGCCCGAAAAAACTCGAAAGTTAAATTACATCTAAAGAATTTAGCAATGTTGCCAAGTTATATTTTGATTATACTTTTGTGCACTTAAGACAAATGCACGTCTCAGGCCCGAATTAAGCCCAAAATTTTTGTCAACTTTAGGACCGAACCCGGCCCAAACCCAGCGCGAACCCCACCCGAAAAGCCCGGGCAGAATTACAACTCTGCTCCAGCACTATAAAATCAACAGCTTAAGATTTTGCTTTAAAATGTTATGACTAACAGCAGTTGTGGGCAATCTCCACACCCTTGCCGGCGACTCAGTTCTTGATACAAAGCAAATCAAATTAAACCTTTCATTATACTTGCTGGATAATGCCGAAGCGTTCGACGAGTTTGCGGGCCTCATTCCCGCGTCATTGCGCCCGGGCAACACAGATCTTTTCGAAGCAATGTCGCAGAGGTGGCGAGCCGTTGGCAGCACTGTGTCCGATTCGACCGGCCCGAATTTTGAACCTCAAACCTTCCGCTTCAGAATGCGTCATCACTCGACCAAGTGGCCGATTTGAGACAAAGCAGGTTGCTCAAAATGTCGATTACCGCATGGATACAGGTTAGCCTTTGATTCCCTGGTTAAGCAAAATCTTGGTTGCGCATCTTGCCGTTGAAGACCTTTTTTGGTCTACCGAAAGCTTTTTAGCTTGTTGAGGGGGTGTAAGGTTGACCGTTGATTTTAAAGGGTGCCTATCAAAAACGTTGGGGACCTAACTGCCATAGAGCATGAATTTTTGTGTAAAATTTGACATTGCATGAGAGTTTGTGATGCCGCTCTGCAATACATAGCCTAAACGTTCTACGCGCATCCGGAATGGTGACTTCCTGTTTACACATTCGAAATGGTGACTTCCTATCTCTACTGTTTTTCAATGCAACTTTTTACTGAGCCCTCGTAGGCCGTGGCAGATGATTTTGGCACTCTTTTCTTACAGTTATGCTGAACTAATGTGAGTAATGTTTTGGAACCACAAAGTTAGATTAAGCTTTTTTCCCATTTCAATAATATAATGACTGAAGAAAATAATTGTTGTCGCTTTTATGTTATAGATGAGCAGAGCAGATATTACGCATATTGTGTTTTAGTAGTATTGGCAGAATTGCTACTTATTGATATTTTCATTTGTGCGTGTTTGTGGGCGTGCTTTGTCTTTTGATCTAAGCTTTTGCTAATTTAAATTTTATTCTATTTTAATAAGTTAATGACCAGCGCTTTAATTTGGCTTCGATAAATTAATAGAATCTTGCGGTGGTCATTTGAATGTAGTTTCGTTGCTAGCGTGGCCGAGAAAGTTAAGGTGTCGTTTTTGCAGCCAATCTGATCGCATGATCTGGGTTCAAACCGCAGCCTTGTCACGTTGCTGCATCTTTGGATACGGAACTTTACAATAATTATCTTTGATAGAGTGCTTCCGAACAAGTAGCAAATTTACATAGAAAGAAGGGAAAAAATGTAAACCGAAATACTTAAAAAATGGACAATTCCTAAATGGGTGCGACTCGACCAAAGGATAGCGCCATCAAACATGCAGCAATCCATCAATATAAGACAGGAGTGCTCAGCAGGAGTTGTGTCATTCAAGAGTTTTATGAAACACCCCTCTACTTTACTGATTTATGTGGGAGTGGCCCTACATATCTGATTCGCATCACAAATTCAGCTTTATTTGTTTACACCAAATCATTTAAACACACCACAGTTAAATACAAAAAGTTGGGAAACAAGGAAGATAGTGTGTGGTCATCAAAGCAGTTGCCACCCTGCCTACGGTTGACAATTGAACGAAAATACTGGTAATACCAATAAAATTTGCAAATTTGAAGATTAAACATAGCAATAATTGAGAGAAAAAAAAAAAACAAATAACGACAAAAAACAATTACAAGAAAAAAGAAAGGAGAAAAAAACAAAACAAAAACAAAACTACGATAAAACAGAAAAGCAAAACAGAAGGCAGACTGCAAATAACAAGTCAAATTATTTTTTCCATTGATGATTATTCAAAATAGCAATTAAGTAATTGGTTTTTATATTGGTGTTTAAAGGATTTAATAGAAAAAATTTTCAGATTCCACGATACCTCACGCCATATTTTTGGGCCTGAGGAAGAAATGGTTGAGTAGTTTTTGCCAGTTCTTGCAGAAGTTTGCCAGTCCACAAATGCGTTGTGCACGAACTGCGGTGCATTATCTTGCTCATCTAACTACGTGTATCTCAATTGAGCCATCACAACTATTACGGCCCTATAGCGTCGCATAGTGAAAGATATTATACTTAAAGGTTGTTGTCTTGTTGGTGACTAAAGTCTCTTTAACAATAATTTTAGTTCTAGTTAACAACTTTTTCACACTCAAAAAAATATAACACCATCAAACTATGAAATATAGATGTTTTATGTGCGTTAACACTCAATAATCAAAATAATCAAACTATTAGAGTACAAATAAAATAATAAATAAATTAAAAAGTGAATAGAAAAAAACAATTAAGAGAATGACACAATATATATGCTTTTCGATTCAAGCATTCCCGAACTTTGATATTAGCAAAGTATTTAAAAATGCTTTTTTAATGTGGAAAATACCAACTAAAGAACTCATGTAAAAACTGCTTACTACCTTAGGTTTGCAGATACAGTATAACAAAACAAATTTGTTTTAAGTATGCAGCCATATGCCAACATATTTTTTGCCAAATATTTACTGTATACCGTAGTTAATCTTAAATTTTTTAATAGAATAAACAATTCGGTTTTCTCTCTTCCGACAACACTAAATTAAACCTGACAATACAAATCTTGCATTTTCACCCAAGTTTCAAAGGCGTAAGCACAAATTGTTTTGCAACAGTAGTATTTTTTTCTGAGCCAATGACCAGGCACTCTGCGTCTGTCTTACCACACCAACGCAGAGCTCGCTTTTCTGCACTCTGTTTGCAAGTTTTTCGTGAGGCTGGACCACCACAATGGAACGACTGCTTGGCTCCCAATGGGAAATTAGCGTATAGGGTCTTTCCAAGGACTCAACAAAGCATCGCCAGTTCGGGAATCGAACTGGGAGTCAGCAACCTTTCCATCATCAGCCCGACGCTCTGCCAACTGAGCCACCTAACAGTAATATAAAAGCACCGATGACATAATGTAACCTGTCACTGGTCGAGTGAATAAAGTGTCTGCTTATGAAATGGAAGACTTGGGTTCCATTTCAGTCGGTTCAAACATTTTGCATTTGCTGTTTCCTTACTTGATGTTCAATATTGAAAGAGGTTTGAAAACCGATTGTGTGTAGTAAGGAGACAGATGGACACGTGGCTCTCAACTCGAAGGCCGGAAGTCCTTTCTATCTCTTAACAAAGACGACTTTCAGATCTCTGAACATGTAATTACAATTTTACCACTAGTATCATAGTTTTTTATGCAAACGAATGAAAACACATACAGTCATTTGCAAAAGTATCGAACCACATGTGCAAAAACGCAAAAATGGCTTTTTTCTGATTTTTGCTAATTTTATCGGCTGGCAATACATTTTTGTTTTATTTATTGCAGGATTATAGTCTCACAAGTGTTTTAATCTAGATTTAAGCAGAACTTCTCCGTAATTTGTTGCATTTTGGTTATTTTTGTATAATTTTATCCATCTAAAAATGGTGAAAAATCGGTACCACACAGATGTAGAACGTGGTCAGATCGTTGTACTTCACAAAAATGGATTGTCTCAACCCCAAATTTCTAAGTAACTTGGTATCAACCGATCATCTGTTCAACGGGCAATCAAAAAATTTGCCACAGAAGGGATTTTTGGCAATCGAAAAAAAAAGTGGTAGGCCACGGAAAACAACTGCACGAGATGACATTGCCATGAAGAGGATCGTGGCTCGTTCTCCTACAAGTTCCTGCAAGAAAGAGCGTGCAAATTTACTCAGAAAAGAGACTGATGTTAGTATAAGTACAGTTTCTCGACGGCTCAGCAAGGAATTTGGATTAAAATCCTCTAAGCCTGCAAAAAAACCAAAGTTGACACCCATAATGAAGAAGAAGAGGCTAGGGTTTGCCAAAAAGCACCTTCATTGGACTGCCGATGACTTGGGAAAAATTTTGTTCAGCGATAAATCGACTTTCCAGCAATTTGTTGTCCGACATAAGCATGTTCGCAGACCTGTAGGAAAACGATTCAACGAAAAATACACCTCTGCAACCATGAAACACCCCCCTAGCTAGATGATATGGCGTGCCATGAGTAAAAACGAAACCGCTGGGTTGTATTTTTTGACTACTGGAACCACCATAAATGGGTCCAAATACGTGGATTTACTCAAAACTAAGCTCTTATTGCATACGTCAGTCCACAACACCTCGATTTTATGCAGGATGGTGCTCCATGTCACCATTCCAAGATTGTAAAAAATTTCTTGGGGAAAACAATGTGGTGACCTTGGATTGGCCAGGCAATAGCCCAGATTTGAACCCAATTGAGAATTTCTGGTCTAAAATGAAAGACTTGGTAGCAGAGAAGCAGTCTTCAAGCGGTAAAGCATTAACCGAAACCAATAAAGAAGTATGGGTGAAAAAGATCTCGAGAATATTGCATGTCACTCATTGCTAGTATGCCTCGCCGACTAGAAGCTGTAGTAAAAGTGCAAGGATGTCACACAAAATACTGAAACTTTTTTACAATTTTGTATACTTTGTGATGTTCTTTCAAAAAAGTTTGGTATCATTAAATGACTTTAGTGTGTTCATAAATTGGTGTTTACGTATAAATTGCAGGTGGTTCGATACTTTTGCAAATGACTGTAAATCATAGTAGCAAGGAATATCAAGCAGCGCAAAACAATACATAACATTTCGTTGATGCGAGATTTCGAAATGAAGCTTGGTCCAGCCTTTGACAAAACGTTTACAGTCTTGAAGGCTAGTAGCATGACTTTGAAATTGCGGCTTCGAACAACCAATTAAAAAAACACTTTCAAGAAGAAACAATTTAGGAGCTGTTTCAGCTTGACAGGATGATTGCATGGTAGTAGCAAACATGGAGTTGCGGTTATCGTTGAGTCTTTCCTAGCAACTTCTATATCTGTTGCATCGTTGCTCGTGACTCACCAACGACAATTATATCCGCACGGAGTCCAAGACTGTGTAAGTGTGCGTACGAGATACGATGTTATGCCGCGACAGACGCAAAAGCTTTAATTTTATAGCAAAATTGGCACCCGTTGATGGGTATTGGACACCCATGTCAACGATTTGCTTAGTGGGCGGCTTCATTATTCTACCCCAAATGAAGTAAGAAAATCGTCCGCAAATCAAATCAAAAGTCGCATTTTTTTGTTCACAATACATTTTTTTGGTAGCATGCTTAAAATTGAAAGGAAGTCAGGTAATGACACTTCGACACGCACGACAGCTGTTGCTGTGTCAAAAAAGCCTAAAATACTGAGAACTCGGTGCAGAATAAACCTAACCTTTAACGAACGTAAATTGAGTTTGTTTGTAAATTATAATGTGTAATCGATCGTGCAAGTTTACATTAAAAAAAACACAAAAGCGTTAAACCGCTCTTCGATAAAATTCGTTTTGCCTTGACTTGTTCATGCAGTGTGAGCGTGAGACAGCTTGCAGACGTTTTCATTTGTAAAAGACCATAGTGTAGAGCGAATCTTGGTTGCTAGAAGAGATTATTAGCCTGTCCTTTTGACCAGTGCGTAGTAGCAACAATCTTGGGCGATTCCAATCTAAACAAATATCGCAAGCTTTGTTTTACAGAAAAATTCGTCCTTTATAGTATTACGTTTGTATTACTTCTGATCCAAATCAAACGGGGACTCAAAACGGCATTCACGTAAAGTTTTTTACTGTTGATCAAAATGTTAAGATAAGCTGAAAACATTATTACCAAGTTTGAGTCTTCTAAGATAAGCTGAAAATATTATTATCAAGTTTGAATCTTCTACGTCGAGCCGTTTTCAAGATATTGCAACTCAAAATTAACTATTTTCCTCTTACTTCAGTGTTGTTATTTTGTCTGTATGTGACAAAAGATTAACTTTTAAAAAACTGGCTGATATTTACTGAAAAGCAGCTATTTTTGCAGTTCTGAACCTTTTCGTTTGTTTTGACAACAACTCTGCTGCAAAACAATTGTTGAGAATCCGAAACAAGCAGTAACTTTTTGAAATTTTGTTTCTAATTGGCAACCCAAACGAAATTCTTAAGGGAAGAAAGCCTTTTTAAGGGGAAATATAAGTTGCTGTTATCTTAGCAATGGAATGTCGCAGATACCTCAAATTTGGTGAAGCTAGTCTTCAGATTACCGGCCAGTTGGTCCAGCGGTAACGCGTTCTTCTCTGGAGCAGGAGGTTTGAGGTTCATATCTCTGGCCAGTCAAATCGGACCGCTGCGAAATTTCTGCGAGAAAAGCTGTGTTGCCCACAGGCGCATTGACACGGAAATGAGCTCCGTCAACTTGTCGCACGCTTCGGCGTAACAAAGCGACTATAATGAAAGACTTAATTTAATTAGTCTTCCAGATCTGTCAAAATCTTTTTAAGATAAAACCGAGCAAATTTTTTTGACCTGAATATTCGTTAGCTAATGAAAAATGCTCAGATGAGTATCGGTTTTTTCTTGTACTCTCAATATAATCTTTTCCGATGAAATAGTCACTTCCGAATAGAATTCAACATTATTCATTACTTTTGATTGAGAATACTGCAAAAGAGAGGATCTCTGATGCATAAAATCATACATGGCGATTGAGTCTGACAGCAACTGCAGCTAGCGAATGGTGTAGCAGAACAAACCAATTAATCAAGTACTTTATTTGTTTACAACTGTCCTTCAAGCAAATACAGATTGTTTGAAATCAATGGATGAAACACTGTTAGATGTTCACGGATGAAAACATCATAAATAGCAGCTAGCAGATTGTCCAGACAGCAAAAATGAGATGGTAGAAAAAACAACTTTTCGAACAAAAGAAGAGAAAAAATTTTGTAAATCTAGTCTTATTTTTCCATAACGCTGTCAGGGGTTCCACAAACTTGAAATTTTTGTGTAGGTAATGGGTTGTCAACATAGGTGGGCAAAAGTTCGTTAATCGTTAATCCGTTAAAAAGTATTTTCATGTTAACGGGCTATATTAACTTCCGTTCAGTTCTGTAAACGGACTAAATTAACTTCCGTTAAGTTCTGTTAACGGACTAAAGTAACTTCCGTTAAGTTCTGTTAACTTCCGTTAAGGTTTTTATTGTTAATATCTTGCACCATTCATTCATCGTACCGGTACAAACCAGTTTGCTCTGGCAACACTTGTTGCGCATTAGCACGAGTTCCGTAAAAGAAAGCGAAGGAAGAAGCTCTTTTTTGTGGCAAATAATTCGCTGCAGCCTCATAGATTTATTAATTATCGCTGTTCGCAATTTCCAAAGATTTTTCGATCGCAGCTTTGTTAGTGCATTTGAACTTATTTTTTATCTTGAAATTAGAGGAAACTGTAAAATGTAACTTCCAAAACACAAAAAGACCACCACAGCCATAAATATTTCCTTACAATCAGCTCAACTGCGTCAATACGTGTTCTAAAAGTGAGTGAATAAAAAGAAGTGCAAATTAAAAGCAAAACATCAACGAATTAACGTACTTTATTAACTTTCGTTAATTAAAACTGAAAATAACGGATTAACGTTAACGGAGGTGTGAAGTTTATTAACGGACTAGCATTGGTGGGAAAGTTACTTTGTAAAAGCAACTGAGTTACAGTTACTTGGCAAAAAAGTCACTAAGTTACAGTTACCATTTTAAAAAAGTAGCTACAGTAGTTAGAGTTACAGTTACTCTTAATAAATTTAATTGAGACTTCGCGCGCGTAGGACTTTTGTTTTTACTCGGCCATTTTGACAGATGAGCAGCGAAAATTATTGATTTGCTTATAACTAAAAAACGGCTCAACATAGAAAGTTGAATTTTGGATATAATATGACAATAATTAAGAGCATCGTGTATGCCAATTTTGAGGAACCTAGGCCTCGTGATCGTGATTTAGAAACTTTAAATTTGAGAAAAAACTGCCATTTTTGTCTCGAAAATTTATTAATTCGCTTATAGCTATAAATTTGCTGAACATGGAATGCTGAAATTTGAACACAACTTGGGTGCAGATAGAGACCGTATGCACACCAAGTTTGGAGGCGCCCAGTCACGTGATCGCAATTTCAGAGGCTAAAAATCAGCAAAAAGTGGACAAGTATCTCGGTAACTACCAACATTAGCAAAAAAAAAAATTGTGTTTTTTGAACATACTACTTACGGCCATGATAAATCATGGTCATATTCATTTATTTTGCCTTGGATAAAATTTTTCCTTATTTTTTTCTTTCTTTTTTTTCTTCTATCTTTATTTCCTTTTAAACCACAAACCGCACATGAATCATACTATAAGCTATTATAGATATCCAAAAGTACTGGTACCCGCCTAAAATCGGGGGTGCCACGATGGGGAGGTCCCCCCAAACGGGTTTTCCAAAATTTAAACTTTTTATCTTTAAAGCTAGACCAATGAAATTTTTAAGGTAGGTAAATATAAGGGAAATATAAAATTTGACAAAATTTGAGGGTACCAGAATGAGGGGGTCCCTTTCAAACAAGGCCGCCAAGATTTGAATTTTTTAGCCTTTTAATTTAGACACATGACATTTTCAGGTTAGGCAAACATAAACAAAAGATAAAATTTGATAAAATTTGAGAATAAAAAAATGAAGGGGTCCTCTTCAAACGGGGCCGCCAAAACTCAAACTTTTAAACCAATCAAATTAGACTTGATGAAACTTTCAGAATAGGTAAATACATGTAAAAGATACATCATATGCCAAAATTTGGAGGTACCATAATAAGGGTCCTCCTAAAACGAGTACGCCTAAATTTAAACTTTTTAATTGCTTAAGCTAGACACATGATTTTTTCAGGATAGACAAATGTGTAGAAAAGATAAAATTTGACAAACTTAGGGGTACCATATTGGAGAGGTCCTTCTCAAATAGCACTGTCAAAATTAATAGTTTTTATCCATTTAAGCTAGACGCATGCAGTTTTCAGGATAGGTAAATATAACAGAAAGTTATAATATGACAAAATTTAGGGGTACCAAAATGGGGGTCCCTCAAATCGGTCCTCAAAAATGTACACTTTTCAACCATTTAAGCTAGGCTTAAAACAGATTAAAAATAGAAAGATAAAGTTATGACTAATTTCATTTGCCACAAATTGGGTAGTCCTCCTCAAATATGTCTTTCAAAAATTTTGACCACTCAAGCTTAAAGAAAAATGAAATTTTCAACATAGGTAATAAGATAACATGAAAAATTTTTGGGATGCCATACTATAGAGGTTCTCCAATTATGCTGACACCTGCCCCCATTAACTACATAAGCTAAACAAATTAAATCTATTGAATAGGTTAATATGAATCCAAGAATTAAGGTAACAAAATTTGGTGGACCGCGTTGAAAAGACCATGCCAAATGGGCCTTGTAAGCTAATCGCATTCCAATTTTTCAGTGTATAACTTATGTAAGCATTATGATTTCCCAATTGTCATTCTTGTCTGAGAGTTTACTAAATCGATTGTTTTTTACCGGAAGCTTTTTTCTATGCCGTGATTTTGATGCCCTTATCTGTCAACACGATTGTAAATAGCAGTAGCGTAGCCGCGGGGGCAGGGGGCTTAGATCCCCCCATTGGCCTGTCAACCAAAATGCAGAATAAGAAAAATACTACTTTTTAGTTCTTCTGAGACTGTTTTTTTTTTTTGTGCTGGAATGGACTAAAAAGTAATTTGAAGCATCTTTTGAAACATATATTCAGAGGGGGGGGGGTTAATTTGTCAAAACTAAAAGTCACAAATCAATAAAAACATTGAAAATTGCCCAAAAATAAGCAATCAAATTTGATCGCTAATGTAAAAATGCCAAACATAGGTTTTATCAACAAATATATTATAAACTCAGAAATAAGGGGGGGTATTCATTTTTAGTTAATTACCAATCACTTCTCTCAAATATCTTTTCCATTAGCCCCCCCCCCCCCAGTTATTTTTCTCTATAAAATATAGACGAAATAGATTACTCCGTGTGAGTGTTATTGAATGATAAGATTTTATGATTTTCCACCATGTAAACAAGAAAATTACAATGGTATCATTAGCCACCTCCCACATAGCCCAATGCAACCAGTTGAATCATGTTGCATGCCAATTTCTATGCCACGTTTTAAAAGCATTATTTTTTATTAAAATAGTCCTAAAATTAAGGTATTTTTGCAAAAAATGCGAAATTTTCGAGCGCTGGGGGCTCCCCGCCCTTACGCTCCCAAAGTAGCCCCCCCATTGCGAATTTCTGGCTACGCGCCTGGTAAACAGGCAGTAATTTGTAGCTTTTATTTGAACAAAGACGCATAACCAATCAAAGTTCGAGCAGAAAAGACACATTAGTTGACAGCAAGATAACTTGTTGGTAGTCGACAATATTTTTGTGTTGATTTACTGGTATCCTACAGTTTTTTGTAGTTTACTACGTAATCGTGTTTTTAATTATAGAAAGTAATTCGGACCGTGACTATTAGGCGCGGACGTTTAGGCGTCGCCGATTTTTCTTCGGGACTTTTATGCGCTGAGACTTTTAGGCGCTGAGGCTTTTAGGCGCCAGAGGTAAAAAAAAATTTTTTGTCAAAAAAAATTTTTTTTTTAAGAAATAAATTTTTTTCAAAACAACATGTTTTTTCCAAACAAAAGTTTTTTTTCCAAAAAATATTTTTTTCTACAAAAAAAACGTTTTTCTTCCCAAAAAAATTTTTTTTCTTTTAAATGACAGTCTTTTTTCAAATAAAACAAAAAAGTTTTACTTTGATTAAAATGTTAATATTTTCGAAGCTTTTTTATCTGATATTTGTCAAGAAGAATCGTCAGAATAGAGAGCGCAGGAAGAGGAGTGGCTACAGGAAAAAGCCGAGCAGTGATTGGCTGGAAAAGGATTGCTGAAAGAGCGTCATTTGTGTACTATCTTTAAGCTGTACAAGAATTCTTTCTGTCAGCAGAGGGCGGGGTTAGAAGTTTTGATAAGACTGACTTCAAAAGCAGATAGATGGAAGCAGAGCGGAAAAAGTTTTACAAAAAATTGATTTCTTATTGCATTTTTTCAAAAACAAAAAATGTTTTCCACTACTTACTTGCAAAGTTTTTTTTACCTAATCCAGATGCATGCGATCTCCAGCCAGCGGTCTCAAATTTTGCGGCGCACGGACACGAGTTGCTTGTGCAATATTGGCACACGCAGCAAGCCGTGTGACGTTTCATGGTTATTTTGAGTCTACCTCTACCAAACAATACCGTACAAACTTTTGCAGGAGCTAAGGATTTATCTCTCGACAGATTCCTATTTATGGTCTTTACATTTTGTTGTAAATATAGTTAAAGCAATGTTTAAATCGATATGTTTAAGCTTAATCTTTACACCATGTTGTAAATACACTTACAGCAAAAACAATGTTAAATTCTTGTATTCAACTTCTTCAGAATTGCGTCAGAAACTTTTCAAGTTGAACAGGGTTGCTGCTACTTCAACTTGTTGTTTTACTTTCAAATTATTTTTGCAGTGTGAGTTGAATTTCAAGTGGCTGCAGACTCGACAACCATTTTCAACAATTTTTCATGTAAAATTTTTCATACAAGTGCTGTATAGTTTAAATTTTGTACGCTCACTGCATTTTGTGCCATTAAAATTTGTCATCGTTTTACTCGTGACAGTTGTTCAGCACACCAGAATCCAATTTGTAACCTGTTAAAGACAATTTTATTCAACACATGCAAGTGAAACGAACGATTAAGTTATATGTGAGTTTGGTTTTCCCCTAATAAACTCTATAGATACGCGAAAAAAATCAGCCTGAAAGCGAAGTTTGCGTTTGAATAAAACTCATTTTATTTGTGCTTCAAAATTGATTGCTTTTGCTACTTTTTCGAGCAGGACAGATCAGCTCAAATTTTGTCCCAAGATACAGCACGATGACGAATGTAATTTGTTCACACTCACGCAGCGACTTTTCCAAGTTTTAACTTAATATATATATTTTTCTCCCAAATGTACGGTAAAGACCAAAAACAATCAAAGAAAAAGATTCAGTTGTTTTAATTGACTTGGTGTTTCACCAGAGCTCCGCTCTTCAACACTTTTACGTATTTGCTTAAGATCAATGTAAAACCGTTCAAATTATCAATTTTCAAGACCCCTCGAGTTGCTAAAATTTTACCCCCTCGCAATGACCGTTTTTGGCTATGCAGGCAAAATGTAAAAAAAATTAATCAAGAAATTTTATTTGCAACAATGAAAAGAAATTAGCGTCTGCTTCGAAAGAGCAAAACACCAAAAAACTCACAAGAACAAGACGGGAACCAAAAAATCTGTAATAAGGAAAAGCTCAAAAATGACGTCATAGTTCTTTGAGGATAGATTTCAAAACTGCCTACCACTTCATTAAAGCGAAGTGAACTAATTGATGAAACATGGTAATGACAGGAGTGATGGCTCAAATGTGAATATGTACTCTAGCATGGATGCATTTACCACCATGAAAAAAAGCGGAAAACAACAATACAAGGCAACAATAAAGATTGACGAAAGACGTAGTAACTACGAGAGAGAAGAGCTCGATTAATTGACCATACTAATTTATTTAATGGCACTAACATACAATTTTAATCAAATGAGCTGTAATTACGTCAGAAGAAGCATTGCAGTCGCAGCCAATTCAATAGAAAAACAATATCTTGGCACAAACAAGGGAAGCAGCACTACGAATAACGTTATATTTTGCATCAAGTCAAGGTAGTATGGCTGGAGTTATCAATACGATGCATTGCTGCAATACACCTTTAAGAAAACAAAAAACAAAGCACTTCGATTTGCAGAGGTGAGCAAAGCGCAACCTCCGCAATTGCGGAAGTTGCGTTGCGCATGAATTTTTTTATTTTGAAACATTGCAGAAGTTGAGTTGCGGACAAAAGTCTTTAAAATTTGTTGCCCTTTAATTGCGCTGCGCTTTCAATTTTTTCGGTTAATAGCGCAATTCTATACATTGAACTTAATTTTGTCTCATTTCGATTGTAATAGTGATAAATGTCAGCCTTCTTCAGCAAATTATTTACTCTTTTCTTGACTAAAATCAAAAAAATGCTGCATTTGCATTGTGTTGTGAAATTCCAATTGCGGAAGTTAGGTTGCGCTTTAACTTGGTACGAAAACGCTGTTCCGCAATTGCAGAATTGCGTTGCACTTCAATTGCATGAAAAAGTTCATTGCAAAACTTGCGCTGCGCTTTTACTGGTTGAAAAGATCGTTGCGCTTTGTTGCATTGCGCTTTTGGTATAATGCTATTTGTGCCCACCTCTGTCGATTTGCAATCTTTACGGAGCAAAAATTCGAGCTATGTACAATATGCACAAAACTATTCAAGGTATCTCCAATTTATCTACACTGCACCGTAGGCGTAGTTAAAATTAACTGCATCAGACAAAAAAACTATAATGAACTCTATAAGCATTCTCTATTTTTACTTTGTTTTTAATGACTACAAATTTCAAGTTCAGATAAATTTGTAAGTACGTAATACACAGTACAGTATCAACAAATATACCTGTCAACTTTACCGATTTCGTCGGAGACTCCCGATTTCGAGGACTTCTCCCAATCTCCAGGCCCGGTGCCAGGATAGCATGACTGGGGGGGGGCAGAAATAAATTTTGGGGGGCCACGAGAAGTTTATTTATGTGAATTCAAGAAGGGCTCGGGGGCACGAGAAATTTATTCCAGAGTGGATCAAACGAACAAGGTGAAGACCAAAAAAAAAGGTCTTCTGTTCAAAATTTCCACAAATAAAAAAAAGGTCTTCAGTTCGAAAATTTCCACAAACTCTGGTTGTCGTCTCAAAGTTCTTGCAATTTTTCACGAATTCTTAAGTGAAGATCAAAAAAAAAAGGTCTTCGTCCCAAAAGTTGTATAAACTCCTGTGTGGGTCCACAAAAATTACGAAAATACGGGCGGAAAACACCAATTTGGGAGTTTTATGCCTCGATTTGCACTTCAATAGACCCGAGCCTGTTAATTTCTTCGGGGCAGTCCACGCTTGAGAGGGCACAATTTTTGTTTGGGGGGCACAAGCAGTCATTTGGAAAGCACGGCCACGGAATGCCCCCCGTGGCGCCGGGCCTGCCGATCTCAACAAAAAAAAAATCTCCCAATATCACCATTTAGCTCAAGATGTTTTGAATTTAAGAATTAATCAGTTCTATAACAAATGAACCAACTTTATTACCGAGTCTTTTTTTTTTCTGAAAGAGAAAGAATAGACTTTGACCCTAACTTGTTTTGACTGATTTTATAATTTTCAAGAGTTTTGATTTGATTCGGCTAGCTGCGTGTGCCAATATTGCACAAGCAACTCGTGTCCGTGCGCCGCAAAATTTGAGACCGCTGGCTGGAGATCGCATGCATCTGGATTAGGTAAAAAAAAACTTTGCAAGTAAGTAGTGGAAAACATTTTTTGTTTTTGAAAAAATGCAATAAGAAATCAATTTTTTGTAAAACTTTTTCCGCTCTGCTTCCATCTATCTGCTTTTGAAGTCAGTCTTATCAAAACTTCTAACCCCGCCCTCTGCTGACAGAAAGAATTCTTGTACAGCTTAAAGATAGTACACAAATGACGCTCTTTCAGCAATCCTTTTCCAGCCAATCACTGCTCGGCTTTTTCCTGTAGCCACTCCTCTTCCTGCGCTCTCTATTCTGACGATTCTTCTTGACAAATATCAGATAAAAAAGCTTCGAAAATATTAACATTTTAATCAAAGTAAAACTTTTTAGTTGGAAAAAGTTTTTTTGTCAAAAAAGTTTTATTTGAAAAAAGACTGTCATTTAAAAGAAAAAAAATTTTTTTGGGAAGAAAAACGTTTTTTTGTAGAAAAAAAAATTTTTTGGAAAAAACTTTTGTTTGGAAAAAACTTGCTGCTTTGAACAAAAATTTTTTTTTGAAAAAAAACTTTTTTTTTGAAAAAAAACTTTAAAAAAAAAAAAAATTTTTTTTGACAAAAAATTTTTTTTTTACCTCTGGCGCCTAAAAGTCTCAGCGCATAAAAGTCCAGGCGCATAAAAGTCCAGGCTCCTCAAACTCCCGGCGCATAATCGGCGGTGCCTTAACGTCCCGCGCCTAAACGTCCGTGCATAAACGTCCGCGCATAAAAGTCGTAGACCGAAAGTAATTTCAGGAATTTAACGCAAAATTTTGAAAGCCATTAACCACAAACCTGATCAAGTTAATGAAACATTATGAAATTCGAAAGCAGAGTATTTCAGATCTGACTATCAACAACCATAAACACGCTTAACGCTGTAGTAAAGTTGTTTAGTTCAGTAAAGTTAGATACTTTCGTGAAGTCCCCGGATATCGCTTGCGACGTCACATTCTAGTTACCGGTATGAATTAAGTACCGCAAATATTGATTTTGTATTTGGAACCGGTATTAACAGATTTCTTTTTCTATTCATTTTCTAATTTTTATGTGGTGCCTCTGCACACGCTGCTTATGGCTACTGCTGCAGTTTTTATAACAAAAATACACAAGGTAACGCATTGATGCACTTTATTTAATTGCCTTTCGAGAAAGCAAAGCATCTCAAAATGTTCATCGCTGAGACCAGAACGTTTGGGTTTCAAAATATGTTTGCCCATGCTGTCTTTGTGTTTCAAAATGTCTTTTCGAAACGAAAAGCAACAAAAGGGGTAAAGCGGCTATATTAACAACAACGCTATTGGAACGGCTGACGCTCGCGTCGCGTGTTCCTTTGTTTTTACTCGGCCATTTTCCAACTAGCGAGTGCGAAATTTCAGATTTTTGCTTATAACTCGAGAACGGTTGGGTCTAGCTACATGAAATTTTGATAGTAGTTTGAGATTAATGAGTTATATGTTTGTACCAAATTTCGATGCAATAGGTCTCATGACTTTGGTTTTAGAACTCGAAAACCGCCCCGCAAGTTAGGCGTAAAAAGCGGTCTCAGTCAAAAACGGCTTAAGTACGACAAAAAATATTTCATTCGGTTGTATGTCGTAAGATACCCTTTCATCCCAACCAACCCATTTTTGGCCGCGATGAGGTTTTATTTCCTTTTTTTTTCCTTTTTTTTTCTTCCTAATTTTTGTACGCTCTTCTTCTCCTAAACCACAAAACATCGAAATCTAATTTTTGTGTAAAGTTGTTGAGCTGCAAACGCAATTTTTTCTCCCAAAATTTTTTGGGGCAACTCCACCGGGAACCCCCCAAAATGGGGCCCTAAAAACCAATTTTTTGAACGGCCCAAGCTAGGGTGGCAGTTTGTTTTGATATCAGCAGATATTTAATAGACAAATATTTTGACATAGTTTGGGGGCGCCACCTTCCCTGGGGACCCCCCAAAAATCAATGTTTTGAATTGCTCCACTTTAGATGCCAGTCTGTTTTGATATCAGCAGAGATTTAACAGACAAATATTTTGATATAGTTTGGGGGTGCCATCCCCCCGGAGACCCCCACCAAATGGACCCCCAAAATCAATTTTTTGAACAGCTCAACTTAGGGTGCCAGTCTATTATGATATCAGGAGATATTTAACAGACAATTATTTTGACTCTACTTTTATGGAGGTTCCATAATTAGATATTTTTGAATAATTGCTGATTTTACGGTAGACAAAAAGTGCTTTTGATCGTCACAGCATTAGCTATGCGTCGGTCGTTCACTTGGGTTTGCTGGCAAACTCCCATCTAGTCTTCTGAACGAACACTATACGCTATTGGTAAAAATTATGCAATCAAAACAATCCCTGCAGAAAAGATATTAGGACGTAACTTATTAGATCACTAAAAGGAGGTCTTTAATTTAAAAACGTTCTGTTTTCCTTCTCACAACATGGTTAGGGTTGCCACGTTAGTGCACAATAAAAAATCCGTTATTTTTAGCGACAACAGGGATTATATAGAAGTGTTTTATTTAACCAAAATCTAACGATTAAAGAATCTTTTTTAAACGAGGACCAAAACTAAAAGTAACTGTAACTAGTAACTTTGTAATGTCTCCAAATAGTAACTAGTTCCCACTTTCGTTACTTTTTTGAAAAAGTAACTAAGTTACAGCTACAATTACTAAAAAACTAACTAGTTACAGTAACTAGTTATTATAGTAACTAGTTACTGCCCACCCCTGTGGACTAGTGGTTAACCAAGCTAACGTTTTGCATTAACTTGCCCACGTATGGTTATGAAGATCAAAAAACGACTCTATATCCTTTTTTTTTGGAATTTATTCTTCGGAAATTTGTACATAGGTTAAGGGTCGACAACCTTCTCGCAGTATTGGACCGACACCAAACTCAGCAAGGTTCTGACGGGCCGATGTTACTACCAAAGTTTAGGTCAAAACTCAAAGGTTTTGTCCCCTTTTCTGATCCAACTTACAAGGAAAAATTTGACAAAATTTGGGGCTATCAAAATGGGGTGTCCCCTCAAGCAAAGTGGCCAAAATTTTAAACTTTTAAACCATTAGAGCTAGATGGATCAAACTTTCGGAATGGTAAGATATCAAAAATAAACTAAACCTAACAGAAATTGGGGTTTCTAAAATGGGGATTTCCCCCAAACAAGGCCCTCCAATACTCAAACTTTTTAAACCGTTGAAGCTGGACACATGAAATTTTTAAAAAGGGATAGAGTTAAGGGTTCACATCTTTGCCCACAAATTTTTGATCCTGCATTAAGTCAATGTCCCAAACGCAGCATACGCCCCAACGCTGCAAGCACCGCCTATTGCCCCTTTTTCAGCCATAATCAACTTTTTTCCGTTACGAGCTCTAGTTCCAGCCTGAGGTTTCTGGAAGTAGAGTCTGCACTTTGCGAAGAGGTCGCCCGGCCTAGTGAATTTTCCTGGCATTTTAGGTTGCCAATTCTTTGCTAAAAACAAACCGATCTTGATTTTGCGATTAGCCACGCCCCTTCCCCTCTTTTTGCTAAGTCCATTAAAGAACTTTCATACTTGTTAATCACTTTAGACTAGTCTAGCGTTCAGTTTGCCGACCGACAAATTATTGCTACTCCTCGACATTTTACAGAAAGAGGTGTGTTCCTTTTTCGATTGAAAATTTTAAGTATCAGAACTTAATCAGCTGCAGTTGTTTGTTATTATTTCCATTGCCATTCCATTCTATTCTATTCTGTGCTTAGTCACTCAATATTACAGAATTGAGTGACTATGATCTGTGAAAGTGTGATTCAGGATATGTTTTCATTTTCGTAATACTAGCAATGGTGTGAGATACGGTTTGTAACACAATTTTGCTCATGTTTTTGCTGTTTTTATTAGAATACAAATAAAATTAACCATGCTAAGATTTTTTGAGAGCAAAACGATTGCTTTGCAATATGCTAAATATAGGCCAAACACGTCCCAAAAAGTTGCAGAATGCGTGATGAACTTTTGCAAGACTCACCAAGCCAAAGAAACCATTTCAAAGCCTTCAATAATGGTTGATGTGGGATGTGGAAGCGGACAGTCCATCAATATATTTCATTCTTATTTTGACAAGATTAAAGGAATCGATGTCAGTCTACAACAGCTAGATCAAGCCAAAAAACAAAATACCTTTGAACATGTGGAATACGTGGAAGGGAGTGCTGAAAATTTGCCTGTAGAAACCGGTACCGTTGATCTTGTTACAACAAATACTGCTGCGCATTGGTTTGATCTGCCACAGTTTTTTCAAGAAGTAAAGCGAGTTTTGAAACCGTCCGGATGTCTAGCCATTACAGGATATGATACTCCTACTTTAAGGTTTATTCCGCAAAAAAGTGATGATGCTCTCGCTCAAAAAGCAACAAATTTAAGCAGACGTTTCTACCAGAAATGTGCCCGAAATGTTCCCGCACATTTACGAGCTAGAAAATTCATTTACCAGCAAGAAAATTGTAGTGAAATGTACAAGGACATCTATGAAGCTATTCCATTTCTCATAAAGGAAAGAAATGATAGCATTCACATCCGAAGTAACACTTCCATCAATGGTCTTCGTGGTTTTTTGAGCTCTATTTCATCTTACCAAATGTTTATGGAAAACGAAATGGCACAGTTAAAAGAAAAAAACTTGGAAATCACAGAAGACATAATGCTAAAAAAAGATCCACTGCAAGAATTTTCCCACGATTTAATGCAATTGTGGGGTTTGGAAGAAGAAACTATAGACAAAGAAACTATTGAACTTGAATATCATTGGTTTGTTTTACTGGCAAAGGTGTAATGCAACAAAATCGCTATTTACCCAAATCGCGCGAGTTTCAACTTAACTTCAAAATTGTGTTAAACAGCTGTTTAGTGGTACAAAGCTTTAAGATTGCTTTGATCACTATTGTATTCATTGTCGATCTTTTGAAACTTTGGTAGCCTTGAAAAAGACTGTTTAAATAACAATGATGCGAACGGTTTTCGTCTCGCCCGTGTCAAGAATCAACGCGAAATTGAATTGGAGTCAAAAGATGCGGTGTTTTATAGTTTTTCGAGACGTCGAAATTTCCACCTAAATAAGAAAAAAATTTATCGCGTGAAAAATTTTGATTGGATGATTGTCAAACTTTGTATGTACGCCACCTAATGATTGATTATTGTAAAATTTGACGAGAGTAGACGAATTCTTTCTGCCGGCACAAAATTGGTTGCTGTGTTTTGATAAAAATAGCTTCTAGAGCTGCTAATTGCAATTGAGCTCTTGCCTTTGACAAAATTGAAAATTGTCGATCATGATAGTGGGCAGCGCAGTCAGGATTTTGAAGTAAGGGAAGTTCAACGGCCGAATCACATTCCAATAGCTTTAGAGGAGTCTTGGCTTTGCAGTTTTGTTGAGGCAGAACTCTTGTTGGCTTTTCTTTGTTTCGAATTGATTTGGGAATATGTTGAGTGACACTTTCTACAAAGGTCAAGGCCTCTCCCTCAATTTTCAAAAGAAATTTTCATTCAATTAATGAACGTAGCGACAAAATCAATTGAATTCAGTTTCAATAATGCCATGCATAAGCAAACAGATGGAGTGGCTATGGGTAGTCCTTTTGGCCAAGCACTGGCCAACATTTTTGTTGGGTGCTACAAAAATAAGGTTTTTACCTCTGTTGAGAAACCGCTTCTCTATACTCGTTGGGTTGATGATGCATTTGCTATTTTCAGATCAGAAGCCGAAGCAGACAAATTTTTTACCGCCCTCAACTCCTTACACTCAGCCCAGAAATTTACCATGGAATAAGAAGCCAATCAAGCGTTGCCTTTTGTTGATGTCAAAATCGAAAAAGAAAATGTCCAATTTTTAACCTCTATTTACAGAAAACCCACATTTACAGGTCAATATATTCGCTGGAATTCATTTGGACCATCAAAACTTAAAACCAACCTAATCGGAACTTTAGTACACCGAGTAGGCTACTGATTATCTGTTCCAAAAGCAACTATTTCAACAAGAACTGGATTCTATACGACCTATCTTCCGGCGAAATGGCTACCCCGAAGTGATATTCAATTGGACTATTTCCAAAAAAAAAACCCGTTTTTATCAACCTGTCAAAGAAGGTCCACGAAAATGTTCTGTCTATCTCAAATTACCCTGGATTGGTAACATTTCGCTGAAGTTCGAAAAGCAAGTCAAATCGAAAGTTCAAAATTGTTTTTCAGCTGTTGAACCCCGCGTTATTTTCCAAATACGCAAGATTCTGCCCTCAATTAACAAGGATGCTGTTCCCACCACACAACAAAGCTTGGTGGTATACCAATACGTGTGCCGCTGTGATTGTCGGTACGTGGGTCGCACACCCTTAAGATTACAGGAGAAAATCAATCAACATATTCCCAAATCAATTCGAAACAAAGAAAAGCCAACAAGAGTTCTGCCTCAACAAAACTGCAAAGCCAAGACTCCTCTAAAGCTATTGGAATGTGATTCGGCCGTTGAACTTCCCTTACTTCAAAATCCTGACTGCGCTGCCCACTATCATGATCGACAATTTTCAATTTTGTCAAAGGCAAGAGCTCAATTGCAATTAGCAGCTCTAGAAGCTATTTTTATCAAAACACAGCAACCAATTTTGTGCCGGCAGAAAGAATTCGTCTACTCTCGTCAAATTTTACAATAATCAATCATTAGGTGGCGTACATACAAAGTTTGACAATCATCCAATCAAAATTTTTCACGCGATAAATTTTTTTCTTATTTAGGTGGAAATTTCGACGTCTCGAAAAACTATAAAACACCGCATCTTTTGACTCCAATTCAATTTCGCGTTGATTCTTGACACGGGCGAGACGAAAACCGTTCGCATCATTGTTATTTAAACAGTCTTTTTCAAGGCTACCAAAGTTTCAAAAGATTGACGATGAATACAAAAGTGATCAAAGCAATCTTGAAATTGTGACATGTTGAAAATCGTGCTCCTTGGCTATAATAGCGATGGTCGATCATAGCCTTGCATGCTCACACGATCAAATTATCATGTAACCTAAAATTAACATTTTTAAAGTGCACTTAAGAAGTTGATATGTACATCTGGTCGTTATTTCGTTTGAATCATTGATGCACAAAAGCGGTGATGCTTGGCAACAACAGCATTGCTGCAATCTATACAATGTGTAAAGTGAATTTTGTTTGTAAACAACTGCAGTTTACTATTACAATAATTCATTTACGTAAAAGCTTTAGTACTGAAGAAAACTGGCTTTGCTTCTCAGACCTGTATACGAGCCGACAAATACGAATACGAAGCAGGTGCGGAGCCAGAAATTTGCAGTTGGAGGCTGATTTGGGGGTCTGGGGGCGGAGCCGCAGCGCTCGAAAATTTTGCATGTTTTTGCAAAATAACTTAATTTTAAGGCTATTTTGAAAGAAGATAATGCTTTAAAACGTGATATAGAAATTGGCAGTGCCAGCATGATTAAACTAGATGCATAAATGGGCTACTTGGGAGGTGGCTAATGGTAAAAGTTTAGTTCTCGTATTTAGATGCTGGAAAATTATAAAATCGTATAGTCCAATAAAACTCACTTGGAGTAATCTATTTTGTCGACAGTTTATGGAGAAAAATAGGGGGGAGGCTAATGAAAAGAGATTTGAGAAGAATGTTTGGTAATTAACTAATACTGAATAGCCCCCCACCCTATTTCGAAGTTTATAGTATGTTTGTTGATGACACCTATGCTTAGCATTTTTACACTAGCAATCGAACTTGATTGCTTATTTTTGGCCATTTTTCAAAGTTTTCGTGTATTTATGAGTTTTATTTTTGACAAATTAGCCCTCCCACAGAATATATGCTTCAAAAGATGCTTTAAATTACTATTTAAATCCATTCCAGAGCATAAAACAGTCTCAAAAGTGCTAAAAACGTGGTATTTTTCTTATTCTGCATTTTGGTCGACATGCCAATGGGGGGGGGGGCTGTAGCCCCCTTCCCTTTGGCTACGCAACTGATACGAACCCGAAAAGTGATTTGAAGCCAAAACCAGATCCGAAAATTAGTTTAGATCTAAAATGTATACGGTTATTGCTCGTAAAGAAACTACTCATTACTGGTTAATTGTGACGTAATAATAATGATGATTGAGTACTACAATAATCAAGTTTACGCTTAAACGAAGTCGTCTCTTAGTGTAACAAAGTTATTTGAATTACGCTTTTTTAGAAGCTAGAAGGTGAAAACATAGGTCAAGTACGGATATTAAGCCCGAAATAAGCCGCCTATACGGCCGCGAAATGAAAGGTATTATGCTTAAAGGTTGATGCGTCATTGGTTGATGTTGACAAAATTTTCTGTAACAATGATTTAATCCTTAACTACAAATTCGAACTCAACAAAATATAACGTAATCGAACAGTACAGTGAAGATATTTCAGTTGCGCTAACATACAGTAATCTAACATAATCAAATTATTATAGTTTTTATAAAATAACAAACAAATTAAGATGAGTGGAGTTTAAATTTCACCGATTTAAAAAAAAGGGCTCGACAGTGTGGGCCAGAGCGAATATCGTAACTTCTTTTTTAGACACCCCTGATGGTTACGATTACAAGTGAAACAGACTATAGGGTTTTAAATTTTTAACGAGTAGTGTGTTATGTTATAAATAAATTAAGAAGTCAATAAAAAAACAATGAAAATGATATAATATGCATGTTTTTCGATTCAAGCATTCCCAAACTTTGATATTTGCAAAATATTTTGAAATGCTTTTTCGATGTGGAAAATACCAACTAAAGAACTCGTATGGAAACTGCTTATTACTACCTTAGTTTTGCAGATACTGTGTAAAAAATGAATTAGTTTTACGTTGGCATCAATAAGCCCACATACATTTTGTAAGATATGTACCATAGCTACTCAACTGGCGGACTGCGTTCTGAATCCAGACCTCTGGAGCGGTAAATTCGGACCGTGGCCCACTACCGAACCTAAATCCGTACCTTCACACTTCTTTGGGCAAGGAACTCATTGTCATATAGAGCGCACAATCCCTCAAATCGCGGTGAAGACTTTTTTTTGGTCTTCAAAAGTAATGAAGACTTTTTTTTTTTTGGTCTTCAAAAGCGATAAAGACTTTTTTTTGAAGTCTTTGTCTCCAACTAGAATTGGTTCTTCAAATGTTCTGGACATTTTTCAAATTTTCTTAACTTTCCTGGACCCAACGACTTTTCATCCGCCGGATCTGGACCTTTGCTAAAACTAGTTCAGTACCCCTGATAAAATAATACTGTATATCGTAGTTTTTCTGAATTTTTTTCAATAGAATAAACAATTCGGTTTTCTCTCTTGCGACAACACTAAATTAAACCTGATTATCGCAATTTTGCATTTTCACCCAAGTTTCAAAGGCGTAAGCACAAACTGCTTTGCAATAGCAGTATTTTTTTCTGAGCGAATGAACCAGGCACTCTGTATTTGTCCAACCACACCAACGCAGAGCTCGCTTTTCTGGACTCTGTTTGCAAGTATTTTGTCAAGCTGGGCCACCACAAGTAGACTGCTTGGCCCCCAATGGGAAATAAGCGTATAGGGTCTTCCCAAGGACACAACGAAGCATCGCCAGTTTGGGAATCGAACCGGGAGTCAGCAACTTTTCCATCACCAGCCCGACGCTCTGCCAACTGAGCCACCTAACAGTAGTATAAAAGCACCGATGACATAATGTAACCCGTCAGTGGTATGTGAATAAAGCGTCTGCTTATAAAACGGAAGACTTGGGTTCGATTCCAGTCGGTTCATTCATCACAGACTATTAAAATTTGCTTTACGTGAAAGAATTGAAACAAAAAGTGAAAACATTTTTTTAACCACTAGCCGTTTTTTTTGGGGGGCACACTAAAAAGGTTTGCTTTTTTTAGGTTACATTCAGTAGCACTTCTACGGGGAAGGGGCTAAAAAGGCTTCAGCTCCCTTTAGCCAAGTTATTTAGAAAATGTAACCAAAAAGCAAACAAACGTTTAAACGTGTTTTGGACTTGACCTTAAGTATAATGGGGCAGAAGGGGCTAAGCAAAATAATTCTTTTTAAGACTTTTGAATTTTGCAGTTTACTGTAATTATTCACATGGTTTAAAAAGCAGGGTGTCGAACCGTTTCAAATAACGGTTCGGGTTCAGGTTTAGCTCCTGCTCAAAATATTTTAGCGGTTCAGGTTTGGTTCAGGTTCACTTGAGCACCATTTTCGAGGTTCAGGTTTGGTTCAGGTTCACTCAAGTAAAATATTACTGGTTCAGGTTCGGTTCGGGTTCATTGACTTAAAATTTAACTGTCGTTACTCGTTTCGTCCAGAAAAAAAAAAGGAGAAACTGCTGATCCTGTTGATGATCAGCACTGCTCTTATTGTGCGTGTACCAGCGCCAGCGGCATCCGGATATGGAAAAATATATTCTTACTTTTGTTAAGGGTTCAGGTTCGGTTTGGGTTCACTTGAGCACAGTTTTTAGGGTTCAGGTTTGGTTCAGGTTCACTGAAGTAAAATTTTGCTGGTTCAGGTTCGGTTCGGGTTCACCAAAATGAAACGGTTCATTCGGGTTTACGGTTCGGGTTCAGATTCGACACCCTGTTAAAAAGTGCAAAACGTGATTAAAATAAAGTTTAAATCGCTATTTTTTGCCGCAAAATTACAACATTATCCAGTGGCTGAGGGCTTTGCACCCAGGCCCCTTCCATGATTCGCTTGAATTGCAGCGGTCTGTTTAGCACAGGGCCTAAATTAGACAATTTTTGTGCAAAAAAAATTTCTTTTTCTTCATCATATCATCATCATCATCATCATATTTATTTATTTATTTACCAAGTGACGTCATATCACAAGAAAAAACTGCAACTTCCTCTAGGTATATCACCAAAGCATCGAAATAAGCAATTCCTTTAAAACCAAACACACAAACTTGCAGAGTCAAAGCGATATTTAGTCACTTGGTGAGGAGACAGCGAAAGACCGAAAGGTCATCTAAGTCTACTGCCACCTCACCAAGTCAAGGTTAAAAAAAAAACAGCTTCTAGATTTTCTCAGTCTGCTACTTTCTATGATAAAAAAATTTTACGCAAAATTAAAACAAAGTGTTGCAAGGATATGTGCACTTTGTACAGTGTATACACAAAACTCACAGTCACCATGTAAAGAAAATGCAAGACAACATTAGAATTGTTCTGACTCTAAGCATACTAAAAAATAAAAATGCTCCAACTACAGATTGGATAGAAATAAAATTAATAAAGTTCATAATGCTTATTTATGTTTTATAGAATTTAAAGTGGGCAATTAGAGTGAAAAAAACCTCCTTGCTTTGTTTTGTATTGTTTGGCAATATGTCATTAGTACTGGTACAATTTCCAATACCAGTATATATCAACCTCAGTCAGTTATTGCAAAATTACTAATAATTCATGGGGACATCAAAATGAGAGATGACGTATTGTAATAAATGTGTGATAGATGAATGCACCAAACTCATGCTATTCAAGCGAAAAATAGGTTATTGTTGAACTAAAGCATAAATATGCAACTATGATTCCTGTAATTACTACTGCATTGCTGATAGAAAGCTGTTATTCTAGCTTTTATCGGTTTCATAGTTTGATAAAAAATGAGCTTTAACAGCTTTTTTAAATCTGTAGAATGAAACTTCTTTCATACTGCTTGGAATTTCATTCCAAACTTTAATTCCTGCGAATGATAGAGACTTTTGCCCTAATCTTGTTCAAGTTCTTGGAAGAAAGAAGTTGTTTTTGTTACTCAATCTTGTCTTATGTGTATAGCAGTTTTTTATTAGGTTAAATTTATCTGAATTTGCAAAAGATAATACATTATTGTGAATTTTGTACATTAGCTTTGCAGTTTCCAGAGAGTAAATATCCTTGAGTTTTAAGCATTTAGCTCGATAGAACAAAGGATTAGTATGCTCACGATATCCACTTCCAGTTAACAATCTGATGCTTCTTTTTTGCAGAATAAAGAGAGGTGCTAATGTTGATTTTGAAGCAGTCCCCCAACTACTTATGCAGTATTGTAGATGAGAGTATATGAGGCAGTGGTAAACAGATCTTAAGGTTTGCTCATCTACAAAGTGTTTTAATTGATTAAGGGCCCAAGATCCCCTTGCTACCTTTGAACATTGTTCCTTGATTTGTTGTTTCCAGTTTAGATTGTCGTCTATGAGAACACCTAGATACTTTATGTGATGTGATTGCTTGATTGGATTATTATCTATTGATACTTTGAGTTCAGGTTTATTTTGTTGTGTTGTCACTACCATAAACTCAGTTTTATTAAAGTTAATTGATAATTTATTCACCTTGAACCAATTGCTTACATTGACTAATTTATCATTAATATTTTGTTGCAGTGTTGAAACATTAGAATGGGAGAGAGTAAGGTTTGTATCATCTGCAAAAAGACGAATTGTGGAATTTGAAGCAAGTGGTAGATCATTGATATAAATATTAAATAACAACGGACCTAGAGTTGATCCCTGAGGAATACCGCAAATAACATCTCTTGACTTGGATTTATATTGATTTACAATTGTATACTGTTGACGGTCAGTCAGGTAACTTGCTAGTAACTGTAATGGTAATCCTCTAATTCCATACTTTTCTAGTTTCTTGATCAGTATTGTGTGATTGATGGTATCATATGCTTTTCTTAAATCTAAGAAAATAGAGCATGTAATGAGCTTTTTATCCATATTGTCAAGTAGCTTATTGTAAATATCTAAAACAGCTTCATTTGTTGAGCAATTTTTCTTAAAACCATACTGGTTTGGACTAATCAAATTATTGCTCACAAAATAATTGTTTAGTTGATCAAGCAGACACTTTTCAAAAAGTTTGGCAAAAGGATTTAAAATAGAAATAGGGCGATAATTACTGCATAACTCTCTTTCGCCTTTTTTGAAAATTGGAACAACTTTAGCGGTTTTTAACACTTTTGGAAAATATCCTGTTGATATGCATGCATTAAAAATGTTAGTTAGAACTGGAGCTATAACAGAGCCTGACATTTTTATATACTTTGCAGGAATTCTATGTCTTCCTGTACTTTTTGATGGATTCATAGCTCTGATGTAATTTACTACTTCTTCTTCAACTATTGGTTCTAGAAAAAACGAATTGCAACTACTCTGAATCAAAGATGTGGCATTAACTTTGCCATCAATTATAGCTGGTGTTTCGATTGTAGACGCAAGGTTAACTCCTATCTCCATGAAATATTTATTGAACAAGTTACTGATGGCCTGTGGACCTTGTGCACTTTCACTTTTGGAAGCATACATTTTATTAGGAATGTTATTTTTCTTCACATTTTTCAAGTGAATAATTTTATTTATAATTTTCCAAAGCGACGAGGTGTCATGCTTATTATCATTCACTAAATTTTTAATGTAAAGTCGTTCTGCATATTCCTTAATATGAGTCAGTTTATTTCTATAGACTTTGTATTGTGCCCATGTATTACTGTCATTTAATTTAAGGGCTCTTTTGTACAATAAATTTTTTTGCTGGATTGATATAAGGATTCCTTTGGATAACCATGGTTTGTTTTTTAGTTTTGTTTCCTTTCTGCTTTGTTTTCGTAATGGTGCACGTATGTTTAAAGTCTTATGAAAAATGTCAATAAACTTCTCAGTGTAGTTGTCAATGCATTCCTCTTTGATATCACCTAATAGCTCCATTCCTTCAGTTAATTTGTCTAGAAATTTTTCTACTTCAAAATTTTTTGTATCACGAATTAGGGTGACAGTTGATTTTTCACTCTTGGGCAGGCTTAAATTAGAACACACCATTACTGGCAGGTGATCACTTACATCTTCCACCAGAATAAAACTTTTGTGTTCACCCACTACATTGTTTGTATAAACATGATCTAAAAGAGTTGAGCTTGTAGTAGTTATTCTTGTCGGGTGTGTAATTAAGGGAATGCAGCCTAAGCTATATGTTAAATTCATGAAATCTTTAATATTGATATCAGAGTTACTTTTCAACAAATCTGCGTTGAAGTCTCCTCCGATATAATACATCAATTTTCTACTATTCAATGTTTCAATGGTTGATTCAAAACTCTTGCAAAACTGTGATAATTTCTGTTTAGGGTGTCTGTAAATTACCCCCACTATACATTTTTTGTTATTCCCTAAATCTAGTTGAATCCACATATCTTCACAGTTAGGAATGTTTAAATCAAACTCCTTGCAAATTGAAATTGATAAAGACTCCTATATAAACAATCCTACTCCTCCCCATCTTGTAGTTGTGCCTTTGTGGTAAAAATGGTACCCACTTAACTTTGCATTGTATACCTGTAACAATTTAAGTTTGGTTTCACTTATAGCAATGATATCAGGTAAGATATCATAATTTGTTAAAAGTTCATTCAATTTATCAAAATTTGCATTTAAGCTTCTTATATTCACGCAAAGCAAAGAAAATTTACACTTTTTGTTAATGATATTGGCTTCGGCCTGTGAGCAGTATTTTGAGTCAACCAAACCAGAATTTAAATCATTTAGTAAGCTTTTTATCTTGTTGTCTACCTGTAAGCATTTAGCTGGGAAAAATGAATTATTTGTGTGATTAATATCAAAGTTTAGTTTGTCATCATTTCTAATTTCATTTAACAATTGCTTATCATCTAGGGTTTGAAAAGGAAACAATTCACTGTAACAATTTTGGCAGAGGTATGGTTCAGTAGAAGAACAAAGAGTGTGAAATTTAAGGGGACTAATGACTGTGCATTTGAGATGAATCCATCCACCACATATATCACAGTGAATAGCACACTGGTTCCTTTTACAAGGTCTTAAACATATTTTACATGGACATTTAACTGGCATTATCAAGCAGTCAAACCAATGAAAGATTCTACTCTAGTTAGACAAAATAGCAAATTTAAAATCAACCACAAAATATGCAGAAAAAGTTGTTTTGAATTTAAAATGAAAACAGGTAAAAAGTAACTTTCAATATACTGGTAATTATAAATTTAGACAAAAAGGTAGGCCTACAGAAAAAAAAAAAAAAAAGTCAGATCCAACTATGTACACAAAAATACAAAAACTACTAATGTCAGATCCTGCTATGTAGTCACAAAACACTAAAAGAGTGCTGAGTGTCAGGTTGAAGTATCCTTCTTATTCATACACCCAAGAGTTGTTAGCACAGCAATAATTGTTAAGTTCACCTTCTTTAAACCATAAAGCTATTTCTTTCTTTGCTGTTTCCACAGAGTCAGATCCATGACATATGTTTCTCCCAAAGTCAATACAATAATCTCCACGAATTGTTCCAGGAAGATAATCAACAGGGTTAGCCTCTCCAAGCATTTTACGATCAGTTTTAACTGCTCCTTTTCCTTCCCAAACCATTGCCACAACTGGCCTAGACAACATAAATTCAACAAGTTTTGGGAATAATGGTTTTGAATAGAGATCTGCAAAGTGCATTTCTAGCAAATCTTTACTGGCAGTCGTCATTTTCATGGCACAAAGCCTAAAACCTTTCTCCTCGAAACGGCAAATTATTTTGCCAACTAAACCCAGCTGAACACCATCTGGCTTCACTGCAATAAAATCTTCAAGAAAAAGTTGGATTTGACCAAAGAGGGGGAAGGCTTGAACCAAAATTTAAAAGATTCCACCACCAACTATGAATAGGCCTACCGTTTAATCTATTTTTCCTGTCTTATTCAAATAGAATGTTGTCCTGTATTATTCAAATAGAATGAATAAATCAATGTATATGAATAAATCAAATAGAATGAATAAATCAAATAGAATCGAATAGAATCAATTATTCTGATTCAATCCCTTCCCTCTTAACAAATCCTTATTCAAATAGAATGAATAAATAGAATTATTCAAATATTCAAATAGAATTATTCAAATAGAATGAATAAATCTTATTCAAATAGTCTTATTCAAATAGAATGAATAAATCTTATTCAAAGTCTTATTTAAATAGAATGAATAAATCAATGTACATGAATAAATCAAATAGAATGAATAAATCAAATAGAATCGAATAGAATCAATTATTCTGGTTCAATCCCTTCCCTCTTAACAAATCCTGGTAGCACTTGTGATCGCATTTACTGCTGCAGACAGATTTTGCTAGCGATTTTATGGGCCGCATATACGAAACGAGCTAAAAAACACTGCTGGACTTATACGTCTCTTTTTTCAGACATGAATGCAAACTTTTTAAAATAGCGCATAATTTGCAGCCGTAAAACATCGGTTTTTATGAGCAAAAGTTTAGTCTATTTTAGAGTCCCCCCACATTGGACTAGTGCCTCCTCACTTCGTTTGCTCTGGACAGGTGTGGCACGTAACTTAAAGAACGCATATCCTTTCTGTCTCCTAACAAAGATAAGTTTCAGGTCAATAAACATGCAATTAAAATTTTTTCCCCCAGTATCATGTAATTCGTTATGCAAAATGAATAAAAATACATAAATCATTATCACAAAAAAATTAATATCATACAATGCAAAGGAATACGTAACATTTCGTTGATGCGAGATTTCGAAATGAAGCTTGGTCCTACCTTTAACAAAACGTTTACAGTCTTGAAGACTAGTAGCATGACTTTGAAATTGCGGCTTTGAACAATCAAACAACACTTTCAAGAAGAAACAATTTAGGAGCTGTTTCACCTTGACAGGATGATTGCATTGTAGGAACAAGCCCAGAGTCGCAGTTATCTTTGAATCCTTTCTAGCAACTGCTATATCTATTGCATTATTGCTCGTGAGTTACCAACGACAATCATTTCTGCACTGAGCCGACAACTGTGCATACAAGATGCGATGTTGTGCCGCGACAAGCGCGAAAGCTTTAACTTTAGAGCAAAATTGGTTCCCGTATATTGGGCACCCATTGGTCGTCTTTAAGAATTCTTGAAGAAAGGGTGGGCGGCTTTATTATTCTACCCCAAATGAAGCATGGAAATCGTTCACAAATTAAATCTAAAGTCGCATTTTTTTTGTTCACAAGACATTTTTTTCGATAGCATATTTAAAATTAAAAGCACCTCAGGCAATAACACTTAAAACACGCACAACAGCGGCTGCCGTGTGGAAAAGAGCCTAAAACACCGAGAACTTGGTGCAGAATAAACCTAATCTTTCATGAACGTTAATTCACCTCATATTTTGTAAATTGTTGTTTGTAATCAGTCATGAAAATCGATATTAAAAAAAACAAAAGTGTTAAACCGCAACTCGATAAACTCGTTAGTGTGTGACAGCTTGCAAAAGCTTTCATTTGTAAAAGACCATAGTGTAGAGCGAATCTTGGTTGCTAGAAGATAAGATCAGTCTGTCTTTTTGACCAGTGCGTGGTAGCGACGATCTTGGGCGATTCCAATCTAAACAAATATCGCAAGCTTTGTTTTACAGAAAAATTCGACCTATATAGTACTACATTTTTATTACTTCTGATCCAAGTCAAACGGGAATTCAACTGTTAAAACGGCATTCAAGTAAAGTTTTTTACTGTTGACCAAAATGTTAAGATAAGCTTAAAACATTACTAACAAAATTAAAGTTTCTACGTCCAGCCGTTTCCAACATATTGCAGCTCAAAATTAACTATTTTCCTCTTACTTCAGTGTTGTTATTTTGTCTGCATGTGACAAAAGATTAACTTTTAAAAAACTGGCTGATATTTATTGAACAGCAGCTAATTTTGCAGATCTGAACCTTTTCGTTTGTTTTGACAACAACTCTGCTGCAAAACGTTTGTTGAGAATCCGAAACAAGCAGTAACTTTTTGAAATTTTGTTTCTAATTGGCCACCCAGGCGAAACTTTTTAGGGGAGAAAGCCTTCCAAAGGGGAAATATAAGTTGCTATTATCTTAGTAATGGAAGGTCGTATATACTGTAGATACCTCAAATTTGATGAAGCTAGTCTTCAGATCCGTCAAATTTTTTCGAGATAAAACTGAGCAAAATTTTTTTCGACCTGAATATTCTTTGAAGTGTAAAACTAACCTTAAATCGAAACCTGACCCAAACCTTAATCGTCAACTTTATAAACGCTAAGGAAAAAGGCTTGGATAAATATCGATCTTTTCTTTTACTCTCAATATGATCTTTTTCGGTAAAATAGTCACTCCCGAACAGAATCCAACAGAGTCACTACCGAACAGAATCCAACATTATTCGTTACTTTTGATTGGAATGCTGCAAAAGAGAGGATCCTTGATGCATAAAATCATACATGGCGATTGAGTCTGACAGCAACTGCAGCTAGCGAATGGAGTAACAGATCAAATCAATCAATTAAATACAGTACTTTATTTGTTTACAACTGCTCTTCAAGCAGGTACAGATGGTTTGAAATTTATGGATGAAACATGGCTAGAATTCCTCAAATAATAAACATCATAAATAGCAGCTAGCAGATAGTTCAGACAGCTGAAAATGAGATGGTAGAAAAAACAACTTCTCGAACAGAAGAAGAGAAAAAATTTTGTACATTTATTCTTACTTTTCCATAACGTTTTTTTTGGAATTTATTCTTCGGACGTTTGCGTATAGGTCAAGGGTCGACAACCTTCTCGCAGTATTGGACCGAAACCAAACTCAGCAAGGTCCCCACGGGCCGACGTTACTACCAAAGTTTAGATTAAAACCCAAACGAGGTTGAGTTCCCGTTTCTGGCCAAACTTACAAGCCAGCCTGCATGAGCCTTAAGTTTACATGTCGACGAAAAAGGTCTTCTATCTTTACGAGCTCTACTTTCAGCCTGAGGTTTCTGGAAGAAGAGTCCGCACTTTGCAAAGAGGTCGCTTTCGCCCAGTAAATTTTCCAGGCAGTGGGCCGCCTACTGGTTGCCAATCCCTGGTATAGATGAAAAAAAAAACGGTCTTGATTTGCGACTACCGACCCCCCTTTCCCTCTTTTCGCTAAGTCCATTGAGGAATTTTGTTACTAGTTATAATCATTTCAGATCTGGGCAGACGTTCAGTTTGCCAATCGACAAATTACCGCTACTCTTTAACATTTTGCAGTAAGAGTTGTGTTCCTTTTTCGATGGAAAATTCAAGGACCAGAACTTAATCAACTGCAGTTGTTTGTTGTTATTTTTATAGAGAGTATCTGTGAAGTTGTGCTTTACGATATAAGTTTTAACTTTTATAATGCTAGCATTGGTGTGAGATGTGGTTTGTGATTTAATTTTACTTAGGTTTTTGCAGTTTTTGTTAGAATACAAATAAAATTAACCATGCTAAGATCTTATGAGAGCAAAACGATTGCTTTGGAATATGCCAAATTTAGGCCAAACACGTCCCAATAAGTTGCAGAATGCGTGATGAACTTTTGCAAGGCTCACCAAGACAAAGAAACCATGTCTAAGCCTTCAATAATGGTTGACGTGGGATGTGGAAGCGGACAGTCCATCAATATATTTCATTCTTATTTTGACAAGATTAAAGGAATCGATGTTAGTCTGCATCAGCTAAATCAAGCCAAAAAACAAAATACCCTTGAACATGTGAACATACGTTGAACATACGTGGAAGGGAGTGCTGAAAATTTGCCTATAGAAACCGGTACCGTTGATCTTGTTAGAGCAAACACGGCTGCACATTGGTTTGATTTGCCACAGATTTTCAAGAAGTAAAGCGAGTTTTGAAACCGTCCGGATGTCTAGCCATTACAGGATATGATACTCCTACTTTAAGGTTTATTCCGCAAAAACGTGATCATGCCCTTGCTCAAAAAGCAACAAACTTAAGCAGACGTTTCTACCAGAAATGTGCTCGAGATGTTCCCGCGCATATTCGTACTATAAAGCATTTTAGTGAAAGGTACCAGGACATTATGAAGGTATTTCATTTCTAACAAACGAAAGAAATGATAGCATTCGCATTCGAAGTAACATCTCCATCAAGGGTATCTGAGGTTTTATGAGCTCTGTTTCATCTTATCAAATGTATATGGAAAACGAAATGGCACAGTTAAAAAAAACAAACTTGGAAATCACGGAAGACACGATGCTAAAAACACTGATCCATTACAAGAATTTTCCCACGATTTAATGCAATTGTGGGGTCCGGAAGAAGAAACTATGAACAAAGAAACTATTGAACTTGAATATCATTGGTTTGTTTTACTGGCAAAGGTGTAACGCAACATAGGCTCAAACATCGCTGTTATAGGCAAGGAGCACGATTTTAAACTTAACTTCGAGATCGTGCTAAAATGAAAATCGTTCGTCTTGGCTAAAATAGCAAAGGTGGATGATAGCTTTGTATGCTCACATGATCAGATCATAATGTAATCCAAAAAAAAATCAACATTTTTGCAGTACACTTACGAAGTTGATATGTACATCTGGTTGTTATTTCGTTTGGATCATTGATGCTGCACGAAACCGGTGATGCTTGGCAACAACAGCACTGCTGCAATCTATACAATGCGTAAAGTGAATTTTGTTTGCAAACAATTGCAGTTTGCTATTAATTCATTTACGTAAAAGCTTTTCTACTGTATAAAACTGGCCTAGCTTCTCCGAGTTGGAAAAGGGCCGACAAATACGAGCGCGAACCCGAAAAGTGGTTTGAAGCTAAAACCAGATCCGAAAATTAGGTTAGATCTAACAATGTGTACGGTTATTGTTCATGATAAAACTACTTATTGCTGATTAATTGTGACGTAATAATAATGATTGAGTACTATGATAATCATGTTTATGCTTAAACGAAGTCGTCATTCAGTGTTGCAAAATTATTTAACCTACGCTTTTATAGCAGCTAAAAGTCGAAAACATTGGTCAAAACACATATCAAGCCCGAATTAAGCTCAACATTTTGCCAATCTTAAGCTTGAACTCAACCCGAAAACCCCGGCCCGACTTACAGCTCTGTTGCTGCTGAAGCTAAGAACAGGTGTTGGAACACTACCGCCCGTGGGTCTGATCCAGCCGCTATGAAAATTCATCCAGCCGGCGATTTCATAGATCCATCCGCCTCGATCATTTTTGATGAAACTCCCTACGTGTCTTCCGGAAAACGTTGGCCACGCATTCAAATTCGGCTCTGAAACTACCTTAAATTTGGTGAAGACCTTTTTTCTATTTTCTTTTTTCTTTTTTTTTCTTGTGGTTTTCAGCAATAACTCGGCCAAAATTGCCTCTAATTCGGGGTTGAACTTTTTTCAGAATTTATGCCGGCCCCCTGGGATCTCGCTGGGTATAATGATGGCCCGCGATAGACGAAAAGGTTGCTGTTCCCTGATTTAGACGTTGGTCCATGTACGATTTTCTACCATCAGTTACAGCGATGACTTATCGTCATAGCGGTTAAAAATTAAAATCAAGAAAAAATTCATGAAAGGATATCGCAAGATTCCAATCGCTCTTAAAATTATAGTCATAGGCAACCCCACGAAGAAACTAACGGTGAAGGAATTTGTAGGTAGCATTATTTTATACGTCTTTTATTGGTTTTAATTTAGAAGTTCTCAAAACTAGTTGAATTGATAACTACTGGTTTATTTTTCAATAAAACAAAAGCATTTCATTTTAACCCTATACAAGTTACTTTTTGACGCTTATAGCGGTGCGGGGTATGGAGTGCCGTTTGTGTACCCTAATTTGTGCAATGTTTTTTTGCATATTTAATCAAATAGTCATTTTAAATGTAGAAAAATAAATATATAAAAAAAAACGTGCAAAAATAAATATGCAAAAAATTTTGAATATTTATTACACCAAAATTTGCGCAATGTTTTTTTGCATGTATAAGTCAATAGTCATTTATTTGAATATACAAAAAATATGCCGCCGAAGAAACCGTTGCAAAAATAAATAGACAAAAAATTGTTACACAAAAATTTTTTGCGCAAAAATTTTTGACACAAAAATTGTTGTTGCATAACTAAATCCACAAAAGGTTTTGTGGATTTATTTTTGCAACATAATTTTTGCATCAAAATTTTTTGCATTACAACTGTTAATGTCACAAATATTTGTACGTTTATTTTCGATAGCAAAGAAACAACACACGCCAAAATAAATGTGCAAAATCTTGTGATGCAAAAATGTTGAGGCAAAATTTCTTGTCACAAAAAAAACACGTGCAAAAATAAATCGTCAAAAATATATGACTATTTAGTTTGTGTCCATAATGATAAACGGTTGGAATTATGCAGGCGGGAAGGTACAGGTAAATGAATCTTCATTTTGTAGCCCAACGAGAGGTCTCATAAACGGGCAAGTACCTTACAATAAGCTGCCGTACAGCCCGAAGCTTTCGTCTTGAAGTTCCAGTTTTATATCTGGCCGATATCTTCCCGCCCGCACAATTCCAACCGTTTATCATTATGGACACGAACTAAATAGTCATATATTTTTAATGGTTTATTTTCGCACGCGTTTTTTTTGTGACAAGAAATTTTGCATCAACATTTTTGCGTCACAAGATTTTGTACATTTATTTCGGCGTGTGTTGTTTCTTTGCTGTCAAAAATAAATGGACAAATATTTGTGACATTAACAGTTGTAATCCAAAAAATTTTGATGCGAAAATTATGTTGCAAAAATAAATCCACAAAAACTTTTGTGGATTTATTTACGCAACAACAATTTTTGTGTCAAAAATTTTTGCGCAAAAAATTTTTGTGTTACAATTTTTGTCTATTTATTTTTGCAACGGTTTCTTCGGCGGCATATTTTTTGTATATTTAATTAAAATGACTATTTACTTATATATGCAAAAAAGCTTTGCGCAAATTATGGTGTAATAAATATTCAAAATTTTTTGGATATTTATTTTCGCACTTTTTTTAATATCTATTTTTGTATATTTAATTAAAATGACTATTTAATTAAATATGCAAAAAACTTTGCACAAATTAGGGTACACAAACGGCGCTCCATTGTGGGGAAGTGAATAATCACAAACTTCCATTCAACAGACGTTAAAAAAATATTAAAAAATCCTATTGTTATTTTTCTGGCTACGTAATATATTTTTTCAAATCTTGAAGGGCCTGTAACAAACATCATGTGAATTGTTGAAATAACAGCAGTTTAAGATCACATAAAAAGGTTTAAAGCTCACAGCGATAACAAGTTTATAATTGACAAATACACACAATAAACAAAGAATGCATATAAAATTTAATAAAGTAAGAATGCACTTTACGCTTACGACTGCTGTACGTCAAATTAGGTTTTTATGGTGCTGGGAAACCGCTCACCGAACTCCACCATTGAATAACTTGCAAAATAAGCTTTTGTGTGGCTAAAATGATCCTTTCTACTTAAAAAAAACTTCCGTGAAATTGTATTTGGCAATAAAAAGTTGCCAAAGCCTAAATTTACTGCATGGTTGTAAGTTTTTACTTGTTAGTAAGTTACAAGAGACTTACCCAGAACAATCATTTCGAAAATTGGCATCAAATGGAAAAGTCAAGTAACTGAGATAATCATTTGCATTGATGCTAGGAAAAATGTTCTTCATTGTCTCCACAGTTTTGTTCGTGTATTGAACTCTTATCAATTCTGTTTCTCTTCTTTCTTCGCATCGACAATCTAAAAAGCTTGCTAAAATTAGCAACAGTGATTTCAAAAATGAAGAGCTTTAATATCTAATGGGATTTAAGTATTAGTTTCGTGACTACACTAACCTCTTAAAACTCAATCATAGACCTTGTCTGCATACAAAAGGCGTAAAATCGTGAGCGCATATCCTTTGTTTGTTTTAACCAACTGCTGCAAGTCAGTGAGTCGATTTGCCAAGCGAACCGAATTTTTGTTAAAAACTAACCAAGAGTACGCTCACAATTTTACACCCACTGAAGACCGGACCTTAAAATTAAGCGATTTCGATTTGTTTGAATAAATTTAACAGTATAATGATACTCGTCAGAGGTGGAGTCGAGGACACAAGGCTCGAGGCGAAGGCCAAGGACACAAAAAAAATCCAAGGCCAAGGACAGCTTTCCGAGGACAGACCCTCTCGAGGCCAAGGACAGAAATGCTCCAGGCCAAGGACCAAGGACACAGCCGCAAGTGTTCTCAAAAAAAAGTCTTCAAAAAAGTTTTTTAGGCAATCACCAATTTATAGGCGTTGCCTGAATTTTTGATTGGGGAAGCCTAAACCACAAATTACGTGTAATTACGTCATCAAAAATTTGCCTGTTGGCACTTAACCAGGATTTTGCAAAGATAGAGGGCTTGAACAAATATAGTTGAAAAGTGCAAATACGTTACTTTGGAGACGTTTTGAGAAAGCCAGTGGAACTCAAACGTATCACAGACGGGGGCTGGGGGCGGGGCCCCCAGCGTCGTAGGCTTTGGGGGGTTTGGGGGCGAAGCCCCAGCTGTTGGGCGATTTTTTGCAATTTTTTGAAAAAGCTGTTTTAATGCCATTGAATCACATTTCGCACATGTTTAGAGCCATTTGAAAGCACTGGATTTTTGATATTTGAAAGCCAATTAAAAAAATTAAATTGTTTAATCCTCCTTCTAGTTGCAATTTAAGTCCAAAACACGTTTAACATCTTGCATTTTGGCGTTAGAGTTTAATTGTACGTGATTTTGTCTAGGTAGGAAATAAGGTGCATTGTCTCGTGCAACATTTTAGCAGTAAATGAAAACCCACTCGAAGATTCTCCTTAGAGATGTTTGTTTCGTCACGAAAATAACCAGTTATAGAAGTGCATGTTAGGCCAAGGGGCCCGGTTCCCCCCAATTGAAGTGTAACGATTTGTTCAATCAGCATTTTCTACGGCTAATTTTTTTTTAAAGTATTTTGTGCGTAAAACCTGGCGAGGTGGAGGTGAATTAATGAGTTGTTATTGAAAAATAGTACAATAGATGGTTACGCTTACTAACCATGTTATTGCCGGGCCGGATTTACATCGCGCTGGGCCCCTGGCACTTCGGAGATTTTTGCAACACCTTTCTGCCAAATGTAGGTGAAGACCATAAAAAGTTTTAAGATTTGAGCGCAGGGCCCTTAGCTGGTACTGCGCCATATTGTGGTAAATTTGTCCTTGGTTAATGCATTACGTTCATAAAAGGCTAGATGTGATCCTGAGATAGCAACTTTTAGGATGAAAACTATCCATTTCTTCCAGGTTTACGTTTAAATTGGCTGGCAAAAATAGATTTGAGGGGGTCCCGGGGCCTTGGTCTTCAATATTGTTGTTTGCTACTGGTGTAAGCGAAAAACGCTAAAAAAAACTGAGACTGAAGAAACAATAGGCTTTTTGTCACATGTTTTTCTTTGGTAAAATTTCATTTGGGGGGAGGCCCGCTTGGTAAGCCTATGCTCTAATTGCAAAAAAACAAAAAAGGTATTTGCAAATTTTCCGCGAGGTTTCTGGCGTTTTCCCACAAAATTTCAACGGTTCAAAAATAGTGCTGTCCTCGAGCCGAGGACAGGGCAATTTTCGAGGACCTAAGGCTTTGAGGCCAAGAACTTAGGCTTCGAGGCCAAGGGCTTGAAAATGCGTCCTCGAGAACTCCACCTCTGATACTCGTGTACATAACTGGAAATAGCAAAATACATGTTCCAAACAATAAAGCTACATTAAGGAACCACACTCTTGTTATTTACGACACTGTCATCTTTGAATTTTTATCCACTGAATTTGCTGCTTCTTTGAAGCCACCATGCAGGCATAATCATCGGAAAGCGTCTTATCCTAGGACGGAGCAACATGACCGGGGTGCGGGTTGAACACAGATCATGCAATCAGGGTCGTCGAAAAAATGACATCTCTGCCCTTTCGGCCACAGTATGGTTTGAGAAAGCAGCTAAATACGAAACGGCAATGAAGTGCAGTAACGTAAATTTTTTTGTTTGTTCTATGATATCGAAGCGGAGTGGAGTGAATGAAGCATATAGCAAAGTTTGGTAAACTGGGCCGCAACCGAGGAAAGGAAAGGGGAGCAGCGCCCCCCAAACAAAAATTTCGCCACCCAAAACTTCAAAGCGACCATAGGAGAAAATATTGGTAGCAATTTTTGGCCCTCCTTAAAAGAAATTTCGCCCCCCCTCCCCCTAGAATATTGATCTAGTTGCGGCACTGTTGATGAATTGCAGTAAACTTAATATAAAACAATCTAAAAATATTCACGCGTAGCTGAGCACTTCTTGAAGAAACTTTGTGTTAACCTGCCTTAAGCATGTTACAGATGTTACATCAAGCTTTCAAAGATCCTCACCTGAATCATTGATTGCGTGAGATTTTTGAGTAAAATATCCGTAGAGATTATCTCCAAAATTTTCCAAAAAATTATTGTTTGTAAAATATTCTATCACTAAATCTGGCATCAGTTCATCTTTCTCCACGTAAAATTGATGTCGAACCAATAGATTGGAAGCCTGAATCCAAAACTAGCTTGATTAGTGATCATATCACTTTACACACGAGGCACCAATAAGATATTAGTAATGTACTAACTCAAACCTTTTTACACGAGGCTTTGCAATGATGTAAATGAAAAAATTTAGCGTCATTTTGTCATAAAAGATATCACGATTGTTATGAAAACTTTTATAAGGCAATATTTTTAAATTGTGATACAAGCTTTAATGATGCAATATCTAATGTTTATGACGAAATAGTATTGAAAATTTTTATGAATACCATTACAAAATCTAATGTTGACCCTATTTTACACCTGGGGTGAGGGGCATTTTTGCCTCGTTTTCGGTGTGTTAGTGATAAATCCCTTCAACAAAAAAATTTTTATTTCAAACGACCTTGACTTTGAGATAAATTTTATCACAAATAACTCCGGAAAATTTGAAGTTGCTTAGGTAAGGAAAAGTTTCCCTATTTTTTGGTTTCCTAAAGCCACTTCCCGAAATCTACATATTTTTTGTCCAAAATTTAACTAAAATTACGCCACAAGACGTTTTTGTGACATAACTAGTTTGACTCAAGCATTTTATGATTCAGCATTAAAAACAAACCTATGTACAAAACTTGAACCGTCCGTGACATCATGGCAAAAATGACGTCATTCGTCGAAAATATGGCCGTGAAGCAGGGTTGGAAGTCGATGCAGTTTTAAAGCAGAGACGAATCGATATCTCTGATTCACACAAAAAGTTAAGAATTGTCGATAGTCGATATCAGAAACAAAAAGCAAAGACTATAGAAGAAACAAAAAGCAAAGATTAGTAATCGATGCAGAAACGCGAAAAAAACTTTTATTCTATTTTTTACTAGGATGAACTAAAATATTTGCTTTATTGACCATTAAATGAAACTTGTGAGAGGAAAAACTATCATCACCGTACTACAAAGGATATAAAAAATACACTTTCAGGATAATTATAAAAAGAAATATAGCATAAGAGAAACGAAACGATGTAAGCTTAGGCAGAGTCAACAAGAACAAAAGTAAAGTATAAAGATTCTTCCAATCGATAACTTGTCAGCAAAAAACTTAGAAAAGGCAATAATCGATTGAAAAAAATGAAAGCAAAGCATCTGCGATAATCAATAACAGAAAAGGAAAGAATGTAGAATTGATTATCGATTTTCAATCAATTTTTCCGACCCTGCCGTGAAGCCACAACGATGACGACGACGTCATAATGAACCCAAAAGCAATTTTTCCAAAAAAGTTTGGTAAACCTCAACCCACATGCCAAATTTGCTGTTCCCATGACATTTAGTTTCTAAAGGAGTTAGATAAGGGGCATCCCCCCGTGTAAAACGTGCTGGTGAAATCCTCCGTGTAAAACAGGATTAAAAGGCTAAGTGGAAGTTCTACTCCACACTGTCTCAAAACTCCGCACGTGCATATCACATATTTACCAGTGCCTGAGTTTTAAAAATTGCATTGTGCTTTGTTTCTTCCCAATTTACGTTTGTCTTGTATTTAAAAAAAATTAATCATTTTTTAGGGTGATGAGTTTGTTGGAGCCTGCGTAATGCCAGTATTTCAATATTGAATAACTATGTCATCAGGATCATCAAAGGGTAGCAATTAGCAATCAGGGGCATATTTAGGGGGGGCATTGGGCCATGGTCCCCCTTTTGGGTCGCCAGGATAGTATAATTAGCATAGAATAATATGCAAAATTGCGGCATGGCCCCTTCTTTGTAAGTTTGGCAAAAGCTTTGATCACACAAAGGGTTAGTTTTATACGTTTGTTTTAGGCCTGCACTATGCTGTTTACCTAATTTTAGGCAAAAAATTGGACTGATTTTGGATGGAACAATTTTTTATTCTGATCTTTATTCTCAAATTTTCTGCAGTTCCTGGCCCCCCCTTTTCAAAATCCTGCGTACGCTACTGTTAGCAATATCAGCATCACTTCTCTTGTGGAAGCAACAATAGGAAGCATAGGACTATTCCACTTCACAAAAAATAACCAAGATCTTTTTTCGAGAGTCAAGAGTGTTTTGGAGGAAAACACTTGTTTTACACTCCTACTGTAAGAAAAGATTCATCCCCACTTTAAATCAAATCAAAATTACCACCATGTTTCTCACCTTTTTCACGTGAGGTTTGCCATGGTGTTGATGAAAATTTTCAACAGCAAATTTTGTCATAAATAATGGCTATTGCATCACTAACGCTTTGAAGCGTCGGGGAGTGATCAAAAGGTTACTGACTCTCGCTTCAATTCGCAACTTGGCAAAGACACTTTACGCCCATTTTCTATTGGGGCCAAGCAGTATAATCGTTGTGGTGGCCTAGCCTGACAAAAGACCTGCAAACAGAACCCAAAAAAAAGGGTGCTCTGCTTTGGTGCAGTTAGACAGTCGCAGAGTGCCTGATTCATAATGCACAAACGAATATTACTACCTTATAAAAATCTTCATAAGAAACGTAATATCTTTTATGACAAAATGGTGCAGATTTTTTTATAACATCATTGCAAAGGATCCTATACACCTCCCCGAAAAACACCTTCCAGAAATTACATTTCCCCGAAAAAACACTTGGCCGAAACTACATTATCCCGAACATACATTTCCCTGAACGTGCATTTTCCAGAAATTACATTTCCCTGAACATACACTTGCCAGAAATTACATTTTCCTGAATGTGCATTTGCCAGAAACTACATTTTCCTGAACGTGCACTTTCCAGAAATTATACTTTCCTGAACATGCACTTGCCAGAATGTACATTAGCCCGAATGCTCATTTGGCAGAATGTACATTTGGCCGAAATTACATTTCCCCGAAAACTTATTTTCCAGAATTTACACTTGCCAGAATGTACATTTGGCCGAAATTACATTTCCCCGAAAACTTATTTTCCAGAATTTACACTTGCCAGAATGTACATTTGGCCGAAATTACATTTCCCCGAAAACTTATTTTCCAGAATTTACACTTGCCAGAATGTACATTTGGCCGAAATTACATTTCCCCGAAAACTTATTTTCCAGAATTTACACTTGCCAGAATGTACATTTCGCCGAAAGTACATTTCCCCGAAAACTTATTTTCCAGAATTTACACTTGCCAGAATGTACATTTGGCCGAAATCACATTTCCCCGAAAACTTATTTTCCAGAATTTACACTTGCCAGAATGTACATTTGGCCGAAATTACATTTCCCCGAAAACTTATTTTCCAGAATTTACACTTGCCAGAATGTACATTTGGCCGAAATTACATTTCCCCGAAAACTTATTTTCCAGAATTTACACTTGCCAGAATGTACATTTGGCCGAAATTACATTTCCCCGAAAACTTATTTTCCAGAATTTACACTTGCCAGAATGTACGTTTGGCCGAAATTACATTTCCCCGAAAACTTATTTTCCAGAATTTACACTTGCCAGAATGTACATTTGGCCGAAATTACATTTTCCCGAAAACTTATTTTCCAGAATTTACACTTGCCAGAATGTACATTTGGCCGAAATTACATTTCCCCGAAAACTTATTTTCCAGAATTTACACTTGCCAGAATGTACGTTTGGCCGAAATTACATTTCCCCGAAAACTTATTTTCCAGAATTTACACTTGCCAGAATGTACGTTTGGCCGAAATTACATTTCCCCGAAAACTTATTTTCCAGAATTTACACTTGCCAGAATGTACATTTGGCCGAAATTACATTTCCCCGAAAACTTATTTTCCAGAATTTTTACTAAACAAAATTTACGTTTGGTCGAAAACACATTTCCCCGAAAACTTATTTTTCAGAAATTACATTTCCTCAAAAATTCATTTTCTAGAAACTATTTTTCATTTGAAAAAGTATTCTATGTTTAGGTTATTTATTTCTAGTAAACAGAACAAACTTTTAGGTGAAATTAAGAAACGTTGCGATAACAGTTAGCTTGCGGAATGAGAAATATAACCTAGCTTATTAGTCAATTTGCTATCATAAGTTGTGCTTCAAGCGTAACGAAACTTAGCAATTAAAAATCGATGCAAGCATGTTCACAGAGGCAAAGCAAGCTTACTTTTACCCAGGTTACACTTTTTTTAGAAGAGCCAATAAATTTTAAGTTGAGCTGGCTTCTCATAGTTTTTTGCCAATTTGCTGCTTCATATGTTCTTAATATTATTCCTTGAATTCTGAGAACGTTCATGTCAATTTAAACGACCATGTTTTTAAAGTTATTTTGGAGTCCAATTCCGAATGCTCTGTCAGCTTGAGCAAAGACTTTTTTGCAGCATCGTAAAACTGCAAAAGCGAAAAAGTACGGAGTTTTTTTTTTGACTTGAGAACATCCAAATATTTATGAGTTGCTTACGCTGTTTAAAGCAGCACTCTGTAATTTTAGAATCGTTGCAATATTTTGCTTGTAAATACTGGAAAATTACTAAAATTTCATCGTTTTGAATTAGCACAGAATTTAGTTGCTTTCAAGATTTGAAATTTATTCTTTTTTGTTTCCAATCTTTTTGTTACTGATGGAGGCTGGCATTTTTTTAGATTCTGAGCAACAATGAGCCTCGGGTTTTTTTGAAATATTATTGTTATAAAAGAAAATAGTGTAATTCGTCTTGCGTTCGCGACAAAATTAAATCTGCAGCTGTAGTACGAAGTACGTAGCCAAAATCTACGTCAAGCAACACTTGTTGCATTCCTCGGCAAAAGACTTCGCGCTTTAGCTTACCAACACTCAAGAAAGCAGCAATGGCGTGTATCCGCAACCAGCTTCAAAGAGCTTTCGGTTGAAACCTACCGAGAAAGCCACTTCTACGGAAAGCTCATTATGATGTCAATTCCCGCCATTCACATTTCAAACAATTTAGAACATTTCATTCGCAGTTCATGCGAAGGTAGCAAAAAGATAAGTAATTCCTTCAGGTGACGTAACAATTAAAACCTACGAGTCTTCCTGTAGCAAATACTGACCGCATAATGCAATGCCACTCCTACTGAATTTTCACTAAATCTAGTGAATTTTGGTCCGGTCTAGTGACCTAATGAATTTTACGATCTAGTGAGTGTTTTTGTAGAATGTGCAAATACCTGAAAGCTGCTAATGTTTGCTTCCAAATTTTTGGTTGCAGTTTTATATCATTGCATGTTTAAATGTGTTGTTCTTTTCGCTTGATGAGACCCTTGAGCAAGGTCAAAACGCGTCGCGATAGCTCATTCGCACTGTATATTACAATAGTAAATTGTATAGATGAATAACTTATGCTTCTAAATGCTAGCCGTGAAGGTGGCCTAAGTTACTGGTCGAAACACGAAAACCTATAGTTTTAGGTTGACAATCATTGAATAGAAAAAAAAAATTTTCAATGAACCTGAAAGACCTTTTGTTATTTTTTAGAGATGACCAAGAAAATTACGCGAAAACCGTGCGTCGCTGGCGTGAAGACCTTTTTTTGGGAGATCACCTAAAAATTCACGCAAAAACTACGATCGGTGGTGCCACTCCGAGTGAATTTTATATACATCTAGTGAATTTTGGTCCGTTTTAGTGTCCTAGTGAAACGATCTAGAGAAATTTTTGTAACTTACCAAGTGAAGACTCTTTTATTTTTTATTTTTTTGAGATCATCTAAAAAGCAGTCTCATTGTCTTGTTTTTAACTCAATTTTAAATTAAAAGCACAAAGCGTTGTGAAAATTTTTGTGTTTCACAAAATTCTAGTGAATTTTGAAGAGTAGCCTGCGGCAGCATTCAGTGGCGGATCCAGAAAATTTTGGTGGGGGGGATGACAAAATTTATAAGCACGGATTTTCTATAGGCCTAATCTCAAAATTTAAAATGTTTATGATTAATCTTCTTGACGTCGCGCAAATTTGCTTGGCATATTTTTGATCAGGCGCGTGGCAAAAAATCTGCAATGAGGTGGCTGTGTACGGGCCTCCAGTGGGCGGTGGCATTTTGCGGTGTGGGAGCGTAGCCTTTAACCACCGGAGACTGGGGGTCTGGGGGAAAAGCCCCCAGCCGCTGGAGGCACGGGGGCCTGGGGGCAGAGCCCCCAGCGCTAGAAAATTTTGTATTTTTTTGGCAAAAATAACTTAATTTTAGGCCTATTTTAATAAAAATTATGCTCTTAAAGCACGGCATAAAAATTAGCATTTGCAAAAGCATGTTTATACTAGTTACATATATGGGCTTTGTTGGAGGTACCGGTAGCTATTGCTAGAATTTCAGTTCTCTTATTTACAAGCTTGTAAATTACAAAATCCTATCCCCGTAGTTCAATAAAACTCTCAAGAAGTAATCTATTTCGTCTATATTCTATAGAGAAAGATATAAATAGGGGAAAGGGGGCTAATGGAAGGAAGTTTGAGAGAAGTGATTGGTAATTAACTGCAGTACTGTAATACTGAATAGCCCCCCTCCCATATTCCTGAGCTTACATATTTTTGATGATACCTGTGTTAAGCATTTTTCAATAAACGATCTTTTTTTCAATAAACATTTTTCAATAAGCATTTTTAAATAACATTTTCCTGCCCCCCCCCTACGCCCCTACCCTATTGGCTTTAGAAATCAAAGTCACAGTCGCACGGCCTACCGAGTATTCACTGACGGCTTTTTTTCAAATATGTAAGCTTAATATTACACATAAGCAGGATGCATGTTATGTTTAGGCTGGTGGGGGGATGCATCTCCCCCTAAATCCGCCACTGGGTAAGGAACAACGTAGAATGAATGATCTTGTCGAGATTGTTGTTGGGGAGGTAGCTGTACTGCAACTGCATAGAATGAAAATTCGAATTTCCTGCTGTTGAGAATTCTCTGCTGTGTACTTTTGACCAGAGAATTTTGAGTTAATATTTGTTTGCTACCAGGCTCCTGTCAATCTTTCGAATTGAACCATTTTACCAATTTACACATTGGTGTCAGAGAAACATTAATTTTTGCTTTAAATAAATTTTTCCTCAAGGCGCGTAATGCCTACCTCAAATCAAAATGACAGTTCCGTACGGTGTTTTTTTTATTGTTCAAATTTATTGATACGAATAGGCCTATTTTATTATATTATTGTATAAATATTGGGAGAAAACGCTCACCAAACGAGCTCCATTAAAGCAAGACTGTGGGCCAGTGCTTCCCAATTTTTCATCACCGTGACCTATTTTCTATTCGATAATTTTCCATTGCCCACATCTAAATCGCTAGCTTAATCGCGATTTATCAATTTTCAGGTGATCCCCACAAAAAAAAAGATATGGTATTCACGCCAAAAACCGCAAATTTTGTGCTAGCTCACTCTCTAACGGGCCCCACAGCCCTAATGATTAAGACAGTTTTTTAACCGAATTTACAATTACCCAAATAGCTCTAGCCCACCACAAAATGCCCCTATGGCCCGCAAGTTGAAAACCGCTGCTGTAGGCCATACGTAAGCGTAATGGTCGTCAAATTTCATTTTCGTCTTTTCATACGTCTAAATCTGCGCTAAGGTCAGTAGCGTAGGCGGGAAGTGATGCAGTGCCGTCGCTACAGGGGGCCATGTTCCCCGATTTCAGTTTACTCAAAATGCTGTTTTAACGTCAAAATATAGAAAATTTAACGTCAAAATATAAGCGTTTAAAAGTATTTAGACTTGACCTGAAGTAAGGGGGGGCTAAAGAGGTTAAGCAATTTAAGCCTTTGAAATGACTTCTGAATTTTAGCAATTTAATCATTGATGCCGCTTCAAAAAGTGCGAAAGGTGATTAAAATGCCGTTAAAATTGCTATTTTTGTGCTGTAAAATCTCAAATATTGCCCTGTAGTTGGGTGGCTCCGTCCCCAGGCCCCGGTCTGTGACACGCTCGAGTTGCATCAGTTTGTTTAGCAAAAGGCCTAAATTAGACAATTTTTGTGCAAAAATAATTTTTGCTTCACCTCTCTAGCAAAATCCTGGTTGCGCGTTGGGCAGCATTCACTGCTGCAGATAGAGTTTTCAAGCGATTACGGCAGGGCCACTGGCACCCGGTATGCATAAGCCTAACGCATAATCGCAATCCTTGCTTGATTTAGCTGACAACGTCAAACTTGTCGGTTAAGCTACAAATTGTTAAGTAAGTAATATCTTTGAAGAATATTGCAAAATTTTATTGTGACGCAATAGCAACTATTTTACAATCAAAAAATTGACGTTAGGTGCGGTTGCGATAGCACCATGGTAGCACGCTAGCATTAGCAATGAGTGCACGTGGTCACTTTGACCTTGGCCAAAAAGTAGTTTAGTAACTGTTGTACACTGCGTTTTGTCTTGTTTGGCAGTAATGGATAGGTTCGTCATGAGAAGTATTAAAGACCCTCACCTCGGTCCGAATCCTGCTTCTTCTGAAGCTACCGATACTCCTTTCACTTAATTATCTGCACATGCATCTGGTGCTCCTGGTTATCTTAACCTTCTTGCTCCTTCACGTCCAAACTTGAATTTATTCCCGAAAGGCAAAAATAACCGCTGCGTTTGTCCCGAATGGTTTCAAACCCATACCCGCACCAACCAATGAATTGAACTCAGCTTCAGAGGTTGCTAAAAGCTTTCTCATTTCCAAAACAAACTGCCCAGCACATGGGCGTAGCCAGGGATCCCGCTCCCCGCCTCCAATTGAAATGTCACCAATGACAAAAATGTGACAAAAAGCTTCTTGTTTCTTCAGTTTCAGTTTCTAGCATTTTTTGCTTACAAAAGTAATCAATAAGAATAAACGACAACCAGGTCTCCTCAATTCAGTTTTAGCCAACCAATTTAAATGTATAGATCACCCAGGAAAAATGGAGAGTTTTGTTGCTAAAATTGCTAAAATTCAGAAGTCATTTCAAAGGCTTAAATTGCTTAACCTCTTTAGCCCTCTCCCCCTTACTTCAGGTCAAGTCTAAATACTTTTAAACGCTTATATTTTGACGTTAAATTTTCTATATTTTGACGTTAAAACAGCATTTTGAGTAAACTGAAATCGGGGAACATGGCCCCCTGTAGCGACGGCACTGCATCACTTCCCCGCCTACGCTACTGACCTTAGCGCAGATTTAGACGTATGAAAAGACGAAAATGAAATTTGACGACCATTACGCTTACGTATGGCCTACAGCAGCGGTTTTCAACTTGCGGGCCATAGGGGCATTTTGTGGTGGGCTAGAGCTATTTGGGTAATTGTAAATTCGGTTAAAAAACTGTCTTAATCATTAGGGCTGTGGGGCCCGTTAGAGAGTGAGCTAGCACAAAATTTGCGGTTTTTGGCGTGAATACCATATCTTTTTTTTGTGGGGATCACCTGAAAATTGATAAATCGCGATTAAGCTAGCGATTTAGATGTGGGCAATGGAAAATTATCGAATAGAAAATAGGTCACGGTGATGAAAATTTGGGAAGCACTGGCCCACAGTCTTGCTTTAATGGAGCTCGTTTGGTGAGCGTTTTCTCCCAATATTTATACAATAATATAATAAAATAGGCCTATTCCTATCAATAAATTTGAACAATAAAAAAAAACACCGTACGGAACTGTCATTTTGATTTGAGGTAGGCATTACGCGCCTTGAGGAAAAATTTATTTAAAGCAAAAATTAATGTTTCTCTGACACCAATGTGTAAATTGGTAAAATGGTTCAATTCGAAAGATTGACAGGAGCCTGGTAGCAAACAAATATTAACTCAAAATTCTCTGGTCAAAAGTACACAGCAGAGAATTCTCAACAGCAGGAAATTCGAATTTTCATTCCATGCAGTTGCAGTACAGCTACCTCCCCAACAACAATCTCGACAAGATCATTCATTCTACGTTGTTCCTTACCCAGTGGCGGATTTAGGGGGAGATGCATCCCCCCACCAGCCTAAACATAACATGCATCCTGCTTATGTGTAATATTAAGCTTACATATTTGAAAAAAAGCCGTCAGTGAATACTCGGTAGGCCGTGCGACTGTGACTTGATTTTTAAAGCCAATAGGATAGGGGCGTAGGGGGGGGGGGGCAGGAAAATGTTATTTAAAAATGCTTATTGAAAAATGTTTATTGAAAAAAAGATCGTTTATTGAAAAATGCTTAACACAGGTATCATCAAAAATATGTAAGCTTAGGAATATGGGAGGGGGGCTATTCAGTATTACAACTGCAGTTAATTACCAATCACTTCCCTCAAACTTCCTTCCATTAGCCCCCTTCCCCCCTATTTATATCTTTCTCTATAGAATATAGACGAAATAGATTACTCCTTGAGAGTTTTATTGAACTACGGGAATAGGATTTTATAATTTACAAGCTTGTAAATAAGAGAACTGAAATTCTAGCAATAGCTACCGGTACCTCCAACAAAGCCCATATATGTAACTATAATATAAACATGCTTTTGCAAATGCTAATTTTTATGCCGTGCTTTAAGAGCATAATATTTATTGAAATAGGCCTAAAATTAAGTTATTTTTGCCAAAAAAATACAAAATTTTCTAGCGCTGGGGGCTCTGCCCCCAGGCTCCCGTGCCTCCAGCGGCTGGGGGCTTTTCCCCCAGACCCCCAGTCTCCGGCGGTTAAAGGCTACGCTCCCACACCGCAAAATGCCACCGCCCACTGGAGGCCGTACACAGCCACCTCATTGCAGATTTTTTGCCACGCGCCTGATCAAAAATATGCCAAGCAAATTTGCGCGACGTCAAGAAGATTAATCATAAACATCCTAAATTTTGAGATTAGGCCTGTAGAAAATCCGTGCTTATAAATTTTGTCATCCCCCCACCAAAATTTTCTGGATCCGCCACTGAATGCTGCCACAGGCTACTCTTCAAAATTCACTAGAATTTTGTGAAACACAAAAATTTTCACAACGCTTTGTGTTTTTAATTTAAAATTGAGTTAAAAACACGACAATGAGACTGCTTTTTAGATGATCTCAAAAAAATAAAAAATAAAAGGTCTTCACTTGGTAAGTTACAAAAATTTCTCTAGATCGTTTCACTAGGACACTAAAACGGACCAAAATTCACTAGATCTATATAAAATTCACTCGGAGTGGCACCACCGGTCGTAGTTTTTGCGTGAATTTTTAGGTGATCTCCCAAAAAAGGTCTTCACGCCAGCGACGCACGGTTTTCGCGTAATTTTCTTGGTCATCTCTAAAAAACAAAAAAAGGTCTTTCAGGTTCATTAAAATTTTTTTTTCTCTATTCAATGATTGTCAACCTAAAACTATAGGTTTTCGTGTTTCGACCAGTAACTTAGGCCACCTTCACGGCTAGCATTTAGAAGCATAAGTTATTCATCTATTCAATTTACTATTGTGAATGAGTTATCGCGACGCGGTTTGACCTTGCTCAAGGGTTTCATCAAGCGAAAAGAACAACACATTCAAACATGCAATGATATAAAACTGCAACCAAAAATTTAGAAGCAAACATTAGCAGCTTTCAGGTATTTGCACATTCTACAAAAACATTCACTAGATCGTAAAATTCACTCGGTCACTAGACCGGACCAAAATTCACTAGATTTAATGTAAATTCACTAGGAGTGGCATTACTGTTCCTTACATTGGATTATTGCGGTCAGTATTTGCTACAGGAAGACTCCTAGGTTTTAATTGTTACGTCACCTGAAGGAATTACTTATCGTTTTGCTACCTTCGCATGAACTGCGAATGAAATGTTCTAAATTGTATGAAATGTGAATGGCGGGAATTGACATCATAATGAGCTTTCCGTAGAAGTGGCTTTCTCGGTAGGTTTCAAACAAAAGCTCTTTGAAGCTGGTTGCGGATACACGCCATTGCTGCTTTCTTGAGTGTTGGTAAGCTAAAGCGCGAAATCTTTTGCCGAGGAATGCAACAAGTGTTGTTTGACGTAGATTTTGGCTACGTACTTCGTACTACAGCTGCAGATTTAATTTTGTCGCCAACGCAAGACGAATTACACTATTTTTTTTTATAACAATATTATTTCATAAAAACCCGAGGCTCATTGTTGCTCAGAATCTAAAAAAATGCCTGCCTCCATCAGTAACAAAAAGATTGGAAACAAAAAAGAATAAATTTCAAATCTTGAAAGCGACTAAATTCTGTGCTAATTCAAAACGATGAAATTTTAGTAATTTTCCAGTATTTACAAGCAAAATATTGCAACGATTCTAAAATTACAGAGTGCTGCTTCAAACAGCGCAAAGCAACTCATAAATATTTGGATGTTCTCAAGTCAAAAAAAAAACTCCGTACTTTTTCGCTTTTGCAGTTTTGCGATGCTGCAAAAAAGTCTTTGCTCAAGCTGACAGAGCATTCGGAATTGGACTCCAAAATAACTTTAAAAACATGGTCGTTTAAATTGACATGAACGTTATCAGAATTCAAGGAATAATATTAAGGACAAATGAAGCAGCAAATTGGCAAAAAACTATGAGAAGCCAGCTCAACTCAAAATTTATTGGCTCTTCTAAAAAAAGTGCAACCTGGGTAAAAGTAAGCTTGCTTTGCTTCTGTGAACATGCTTGCATCGATTTTTAATTGCTAAGTTTCGTTACGCTTGAAGCACAACTTATGATAGCAAATTGACTAAAAAGCTAGGTTATATTTCTCATTCCGCAAGCTAACTGTTATCGCAACGTTTCTTAATTTCACCTAAAAGTTTGTTCTGTTTACTAGAAATAAATAACCTAAACATAGAATAATTTTTCGAATGAAAAATAGTTTCTAGAAAATGAATTTTTGTGGAAATGTAATTTCTGGAAAATAAGTTTTCGGGGAAATGTGTTTTCGACCAAACGTAAATTTTGTTTAGTAAAAATTCTGGAAAATAAGTTTTCGGGGAAATGTAATTTCGGCCAAATGTACATTCTGGCAAGTGTAAATTCTGGAAAATAAGTTTTCGGGGAAATGTACTTTCGGCCAAATGTACATTCTGGCAAGTGTAAATTCTGGAAAATAAGTTTTCGGGGAAATGTACTTTCGGCCAAATGTACATTCTGGCAAGTGTAAATTCTGGAAAATAAGTTTTCGGGGAAATGTACTTTCGGCCAAATGTACATTCTGGCAAGTGTAAATTCTGGAAAATAAGTTTTCGGGGAAATGTAATCTCGGCCAAATGTACATTCTGGCAAGTGTAAATTCTGGAAAATAAGTTTTCGGGGAAATGTACTTTCGGCCAAATGTACATTCTGGCAAGTGTAAATTCTGGAAAATAAGTTTTCGGGGAAATGTACTTTCGGCCAAATGTACATTCTGGCAAGTGTAAATTCTGGAAAATAAGTTTTCGGGGAAATGTACTTTCGGCCAAATGTACATTCTGGCAAGTGTAAATTCTGGAAAATAAGTTTTCGGGGAAATGTACTTTCGGCCAAATGTACATTCTGCCAAATGGGCATTCGGGCTAATGTAATTTCTGGCAAGTGCATGCTCAGGAAAGTGTAATTTCTGGAAAGTGCACGTTCTGGAAAATGCAATTTCTGGCAAATGCACATTCAGGAAAATGTAATTTCTGGCAAGTGTATGTTCAGGGAAATGTAATTTCTGGAAAATGCACGTTCAGGGAAATGTATGTTCGGGATAATGTAGTTTCGGCCAAGTGTTTTTCGGGGAAATGTAATTTCTGGAAGGTGTTTTTCGGGGAGGTGTATAGGATCCTGATACCTTACCTTGGTTTTCAGAAGCATTATCAGCACTGCGCATTTTACGGAGCAAATGAGCTGTGTTGGTATCTCCTCCGATGACGTCCAGAAAAAAATCAGCTGGGTTGTGAAACTGCGGGCATGGAAATCCTGCGCAACCAAAAGCTAAGATTAATTTCCTGCCATAATACGCGGTACGCTACATCATGACGCGACCGACCTGACCGAGACAACTACCTCCGGGAATCCTGACGCCGACATCCTAACGCCAAAAGCTCGAGACTTTCGCGCTTCGCTTTTTTTTTCTTTATCCGCGCTACGCTTTTTTTCTCAAAACATTTTCCGTTAATTGTCAACTTTATAAGTCTTTTTTTCAAAACACTCGAAACACAAAAAGCTTGTTGTATGTTTGATATTTCAACACTGTTTTTGATAAAAATCCAAAGCCAAGTTTTGAATCGTTAAAAATGTTGGCGATAAATTTTAACCAATAACCGATCACCGTGATCGAAATTGATATCTTTTTTGTTATTTATAAGTGTTCTTCATGAATATATATAAATATATGGGTTGCTTAATAATTAGCAAAATATATAAATTTCAATTTCGGCGTTCAGTCATTGTTTAAAATTTATCGCCAGTATTTTTATCAATTTATTTGCAGATTTTTATCAAACGTATTTTTGAAACAGCAAAGATGCAACTCGATTTTGGGCTTTTTGTGTTTTCAGTGTTTTGAAAAGAAAAGGCTTTATGAAGTGGAGAATTTACGGAAAATGAGATGCTTACGTCACAACAAACAAGTTTTAATTGTTTTGAGAAAAAAAGCAAAAAGGAAAGAAAAAATAAAGCGGGCGCAAAAGTTCAGAGCATTTGGCGTCAAAATGTCTTGGCGTCAAAATGTCTTGGTGTCGAGATTCTTCGAATGAATTGTTTCGGTCAGGTCGATCGCGTCAGGATGTCCTGCTTCGTGTAATAAGATACCACTATAAAAAATCTTTGAAAAAAAGACTAAGTGTTCATTTTACATGTAAGAATATTAGCTTTAATTTTTTTCTCGTATATCTCAACTAAATTAATTTAAGATGTCGGTAATCTGATATCTCTTGTTGCTACTAATCTCAAAGATGCAATTGTTCTTACCAATATCATTGAAGTATTTCACGGAAGCACTAGCTAGACCTCGGTACACCATATACCCCCTGTTTAGAATGATTAGCTGATCAAAGAGAGAAAATATCGAATACCGAGGTTGATGAATAGACATAGTTACGTTTCTTCCACCACTTGCCAACCTACATAAAAATTCAAATGTTTAAACCAATGCATCATAATCATCTTCAAATATCTGCAATTTTTTCACTCGACCGTTTTTAACTCTTACCTAAAATGAAAATTCTAAGGCATTTTAACCCAAAACTCTTACCCATGCGTTTGTTCTACTCCAGAGACACACACGTTATCGCTGCAAGAAGTGGCCAAGTTTAATCAAAAGTTGTGCTCCAGTACTGCTGCGTCTTATTGTGATTAACACTGACTTGCTCTCTTGTTTTGAGAAACCACGGTTGTTCTATAACCTGTTCAATTTGATGCTGGCATCAACAACGTTTTCCATAACATTTCAATTACTGCAGTTGCATTACTACATGATTACAGTTTCATTTTGAAAGTGTTTTTTGCAATTGTACTTGTGTGTTTGATAAAATAGTATCAGACTTAGATGAGAATGATTTCGCTACTTACCTTAAGCAAACATAGATTTTCAAGAATTTCATTTACTGATGCAATGCACTGAGAACAAGCAGTACATTAGCACACAAAATATTAATCTGCAGCTAAATTATACAAATAGCTTTTAAACTTATAATTTTATCTGTTTTTACCTTTTTTCTCATTTTTGATTTAAGCTTTAGTCGGTGGCTATTTTACTTCAAAACTTCAAGAAATCCCTTTACAGTTCTCGATCGGAAAGTTTTATTTAAACTACTTAGCTGTTTGTATTTAGTTATTCTCCATTTACCACAAATAAACAATTAATTGAATTGAAATTAATTACTGGCATTACTTATAATAAAGTGTACTTGTATAAAAGTAAAACAAGTGAGTTTGCTGTATTGGCATCCAGGCCTGTCGTTGGCTCATCCAGAAATAATATTGGGGGGTCAAGGACCAGCTCCATTCCAATATTTACTCTCTTCCTTTCTCCTCCGGAAACTCCTCGAATGAATTCGTTTCCAACCTACGCAATTACAGCATTAACAACGTATCAGAATAATCTCAACCATAAAAACGCAAAAATGATTGTTTTAAGATGAAGTAAAATAAAAACAAGCAGTAAATCTCTTTCTTTCCAAGTGACCGCAAGCATGGGAAATACCTTTAGATTAGCAGCAAGATTAAGCAAGATCTTGATCAAGAACTCCAAGATATCTTTAGGTCTCACACAGATGATGATAAAGCAGTACATTTTTACCTTTGTGTCAGCACAAGCTTCCAATCCCAGTTGCTTAATAACTTCTTGAACTTTCTTCTGTCTTGCTTCTTTGTCATAAACTTTGTGCGAGAGCCTCAAATTAGCTGAGAATTGTATATTTTCTCTCACACTCAACGTTCCCATAACAACATCATCCTGAAAATAGAGCCATATAATTACATTTTTGCTAGATTGTGTGCAGTATTGATTGTGAGGTGGCGCTTCTCTTTGGACGAGTTTGCATTTGTTTAAGAATCAACAATTTTTATTTTTCCGCCTGACGTTTGAGTTCTTACCATATAAATTTGGTGCTTGTTTGAAGCCACAAAGTAGAGATAAAACTGGTAGTCTTATTCTCTCGGACAATAATCGATGCTTTATTATCACTGGATATTTAACAAACCTTAAAAAACTTAACATATAGTCCGAAAAACATATTTCGGATCAAAACCAGAGCTATAAAAATTGAATAAGCTCCAGTGGTTCTTCAATGCAGTATTTTATACCTGAACTACATATCCACTCATCAACCGAAAATCCAGAGGCGCCTTTTCGCCATTTAGCAGAACCACGCCGTTGGTAATTCCTTTTGGATTTTTTCGTTGAGCCAAAACATCCAACAATCTAAATCTTATTTTTGTTAGCTCTCGTAATCAAAACCAGGTGTGTGATCCAGTGACAAAGTACTAAAAGTTTGACAAATGTAATTGCATTAGAGCAACAACAATGCGCGCTATTCACTCATTTGAATACATCGTTGTCACCATCCTGCGAGTCCGCTGCATTAAAATTGCTTCTCTACTCTTTAATGCAAGAGTTTTGCTAATTTTATCTGTGGGAAGAACCACAAAGATTGAAGTTCTGATGGTCTACAAACCCTAAGTGATTAGAATTCTCGTTAAGTTCAGCTGAGCTAGCTGTTCAAAAAGTTGTTGATAAGGTCTAGCACTCCGAAGTAGCAATCTAATCAACGTGAGCTTGAGATAATGTAGGAAGAGAAGCATTTACCTTACGGACGGAGGTGGTGGAGTCGCAATCAATTTCTAGGATAGGATCAAAACTTCCCAATTAAGTGATGTAGACGACATTGTAAAATACTGTAGTTAAAAGAGTGCTTAAATTCATAAAAAATGGGGTTTTTCAAGTGTTTACTAGTTTCAGTCACCATATTTATTTTGTCTTTTGTAAATTAACTTAAAACTTGTTATATTGGTCGAAGCACATTTTGAAGAAACAATAGTTTGTCCTGAAATTAAATTGATGAATCAAATTTTATAATTCAAAGAGTTGAATTGAGCTGCGTTTCAACTAGTACTATAACAGTATCAAGCATGAAAAACTGATTGACTTACGATGTTTTCCCACTACCAGTCGGGCCCATGAGAGCATTTAGTCCTGGTGGAAGTTTGCCGCTGGAAAAAAATAACAACAATTAAAAGTTTGAACTACTGTAGAGTAAAAAAAAACTTCAAAATAAAATCAGATTGCGGAACATGTAAATTTTAATAAGCTACCATTTGTTACTGCCAGGAATTCTATATCAAATCAAATTACACCGGCCAGTTAATTGAGTTGTAAAGCGCTCGTCTCTGGAGCGGGAGGTCCTTGGTTCAAATCTCGGGCTGGTTAAATTAAACACAGTGTTGCCAACGGCTCGCCACCATTGCAACATTTCTTCGAAAAAGCTGTGTTTCCCGGGCGCAATGACACGGAAATGAGCACCGCAAACTCGTTACTTGCTTCGGCCTAATACAGGGAGTATAATGAAAAATTTGATTTATAATTTGATAAGATGCTTTAGTGCATTAGATGAATATTGGGACTTTGTGCTTCGTTAAAATCTATGCAGAGTATTTTTGCCTTATCAGGACTAAGGGAGATGTATAAGCAAAATGTTTTGTAGAGTTGTAGACTGACATATTGGACTTAAGTTTAGCTGGCCACAGCGTACAGCAAAACACGTATCAATTATTACAGCTGCTAATAAAAACTTGAACAGTGTTGTTGTGGATAGTTTTTTGTCATGGTAAGGCTGTGCCTTAAGTAAGTTAAACGACATTCCTTTATTTGATTTGAGACCAATAGGTAAAATGTACCATTGTCCATTGCCATTACCTACGGTATTATACACAGCAAGCATGCTTTCAAGTCTTTGAAATAATAAAGTAGATTTGAAGTCGTAGAACGTGCTAATTTAAATTTCTTTTACAGAGAACCCAGATTTGCTCAAGACCAGCTAAATCTGTATTAGAAAATAATCATTGGTAATCTACTCTCGCCCACTCCCTTCAACAAAAAAATCCATAGCTCTGCTCAAAAGTAGGTTAAATAATAGCCAAAAGAGCGTTATGACTACAATAAGGTTTGGAAAACTTAAACTTCAAGAAAAACATAACCGGTACCAACTTTTGCGCTTACCGACCGGTTGGTCGAGCGATAACGCGTTCGTCTCTGGAGCGGTAGGTCTGAAATTTAATTCTTGGGCCGGTCAAATCAGACACAGTGTAGCCAACGACTTGCCATTGTTGAAACATTTCTTCGAATGAAGCGGTGTTGCTAGCTGGCGCAATGACTCGAAGATGGGGCCCCGTCAACTCGTTATGCACTTCAGCGTAATACAGCAAGTATAATGAAAGATTTGATTTTCATTTGAACTTTTGCACTAACTTAATTTTGAGATGGACGATATTCGAACTAATTATTCATCTTTTAGTTTTTGGAAAAGACAGGGCTTATTTCCTACTTGGATCAAGCAGTCAATTCGTTGAGGTGCCTATAGTCTGACGTAAGATTCTTGATAACAACAAAAAAAATTACTCTGTGCTGGGATGCTGAGAAGGTTAGACTATAAACTCTTTATTAGTAGACTGGGAACTGACAGTTTTGACTTTTTTTTCTTTACGGTTTATTTGTTCTAAGTTATGCCGATTCGTCCAATCAGGGTGACTTTTTTCTCGTTCTCCGAATACGTCCAGTCAAATTAGTCAAATACGAGTAACAGCAAAAAACCTTCGCAACAAGAGCAAACTTTTTTCAATGCTCTTTTCTCCATGCGTCTGTTTCTAGTTTACTAAATGCAGAGAGCCTGATTGATACGCTTGAATGAATAACTTATTTATTGCTATCAATTACCTCAATCCACAAAGGATTTCCTTCTTTTCGGTAGGAGCGCATGGGTAGTTAGAAAGTTTGGTACTCACTTCATAGTGAATGTTATGGAAGGATATTGTAACCTGCTGCTTTTGCATTTCTTAGACAAATGCAGTTATTTAGTACAGCATAATCTCTACTTTGGACCTACGAAAAGACACACTAAACTTTACTACACTTCTATGCAAGACTATTAAAAGGATTATAACAGTTCTTTATAGTTTTGACCAAGGCAAATACGTTCGTAGTTGCCGTTTTATACATACTTCATTGTCATAAGCATGTAAAGCAATAGCTTTCTTGTTTTTCGGCCGCAAAATTTATTGTTTGCTCTTTCGTTTTACATCGCATTGTTCAAGCTCAAATCTCTGGTGTATTTTTTTTATCTAGTGTAATTTCTATTCTTATAAGTGATAGACTTCCGAGTAAATGGGCCTTGATAAAATGAAGCAAGTCGATAATTATTTTAAAAAATCTAGAGTGCTAGTAAAATGAATATAATTACTTGTACCGTTTTACCCCCTTCGGTCCCACGCGTACAATTGTACAATTATTTTGGCATTATTTTTTCGTCCAGGTGTAATAGTAGAACATAAGTCATTAGTAGTGCAATTGCACACATAATACCATCACGTGACAGCAGTTCTGGCTCGAAGCGTGCAGCGTTAAAACGATAGCCAATTGTCGAACCAGATGGCTGCCGACATGCTTGCAGCAAGTGACAATTAAGCAAAATAAGTTGGGCTTGCATTTTAAATTAGTACAGTAATTCTTTGAAATCATGAGGGGAATATTTTGGTTTCGATTTTTGTTAAAAACTAGCCTACAAAATTTTTTGATCAAAATCATGTACAATTGTACGTTCCGTGTCTCAATGTAGCTTTAGCAGCAAAACGCAACGTAAGAAAATTAGCTTTATTTTTGGTAAAATAACTGCAATTTTTCAACCACTTGCACTCTAAATCTTTACAGAAACACTAGAATGAACATTTTCATAGGCAATGTGAAATTTTTTCGATTTTAAAGGGTCTGGCAACCCGTAAACAGTGCTGCCGTGCGACAGAGAAATAAGTGGGTTGGCTTTAGAAGTTATGCTCCATTTTTTTGCCAAAACAAAACTTCTTCGCTGAAATTTTGTTTCATTCTTCTGTCAATTTCTGGTAATAAATAAAAAAAAAATAAAATTTTTTGCCAAATTTTTTTTCTGTATTTGCGCCAATTTCAAGAAAACCAAAAAAGTCTTTGCCAAAATTTCATAGTGCTTTCCTGCTATTTTAAAATGGAGATCGACAAAAATTGCAAAAAGTTAGCGTATGTGAGGGCAAAACAATTGGTAGCCTACCCTCTCAAAGAAACTTGTTAGGATGAGCCTACAGTACTCGACAGCAGCACTGAATAAATGCAGTGCCGTCGCTAAGGGGGGGGGGGGGGGGGGCAGGAAGGGCTGTGCCCCTTCGAACGACTTCTTGTACCCCTCATTTTGATTTACTCAAAATACTGTTTTTGAAACATTACGTAACGCAGGACAACAGACAATGATTGAAAAAGGACTAGCTACATTCAATCATAATTCTCCTTTGACGTTTTCTCGATTCTTTGCGAAATTGCTGGCAACCAATTGCTGTAGTACATAAATGTGGCTCAATAATCCGTCTTATTACCTTATTACCTTGCCTTCACGGATGTGTTGCGGAAGAGAGATGTAAGCCTGCAAAATCGTTACCGGTTCTTCGTTAGTGATTATGATATGAAACAATACATGAAAAGAAATTTTTCAAAAATCAGCTGTTTTGACTTTTAGAGCACACTTAAGATTTTAGGTCGCAGTCAGTGGCGCAACCAAGGTGAAGAGGCTTAAGCCCCCTAAGCCAAGTCACTGAGAAAATTGAAACTCAAAATGCAATCGGTTAAACGTATTTAGGACTTGACCTGAAGTAAAGGGGGGGAGGGGCTTAAGGGGCAAAGCAATTCAATTGTTTCAAACTACTTCTGAATTTTAGCAATTTAGTTACCGTATTCATATGGCTTCAAAAAGGGCAAACTGTTATTAAAGTGGCGTTAAAATCGCTATTTTTTTGTTGCTACAAAGTTACAAAAATACAAAGTTACAAAAATCAGTTACAAAGTTGCTATAGGTACATTGCCCCGGAATCCTGGCTGCAGTCACTACATATTTAGTGACTAATCTCCGCGTATGACACGATTAAATTGCATCAGCTTGTAGCAAGGGGCCTAAATCAGACAATTTTTTCAAGGAAAAAATTTATCTTGGTTCACCCTTTTTAGCAAAATCCTGATTGCGTGTCTAGTATCCATAGTTGGAGTCGAGGGCACAAGGCTCGAGGCCAAGGCAAGGACACCAGAAAAAATCCGAGGCCAAGGACAGGAATGGTCGAGGACAGACCCTCTCGAGGCCAAGGACAGGAATGTTCGAGGCCAAGGACCAAGGACACAGCCGCAAGTGTTCTTCAAAAACAAAAACAAAAAAGGTCTTCAAAATTTTTTTTCAGGCAATCTTCAATTCATATGCGTAGCCAGAATTTTTGATTGGGTGGGGGGCCCAAACCACAAATCACATGCAATGACGTCATCAAAAATTTTCAAAAGTTAAACTTTTTGTGGGACAAAGATATCGTAGGATGGAAGATCTGAAATCGTTGTCTAGCGGCACTTAACCAGGATTTTGCAAAGAGAGAGGGCTTAAACTAATAGTTGAAAAGTGCAAATATCTAACTTTGGAAACGTGTTAAGAAAGCTTTGTGTAACTCAAAGGTATTACAGACAAGGGTCTGGGGGCGGGGCAGTGGATTTTTTGTAATTTTTTGGAAAAAAAGCTATTTTAATAGCATTAAATCACAATCGCACGTATTCAGAGCCATTTGAAAGCACTAGATTTTTGAAGTTTGAAAGCCAATTAAAAAAATTAAATTGTTTAATGCTCCTTTTACTTGCATTTTAAGTCCAAAACACTTTTAACATCTAGCATTTTTGAGCTAAATTTGAATTGTAAGTAATGTGGTCCAGTTAGGGAAGTAAAGTGCTTTGTCTCTAGCTACATTTTCGCAGTAAAAATAATCAACTCGAAGATTTTCCTTAGAGATTTTTGTTTTGTCATGAAAATAACCAGTTATAGGAGTATGTGTTCGGCCAGGGGGCCCAGGCCCCTCAATTGAAGACAATAATTTGTTCAATCAACATTTTTCATGGCTAATTTTTTTAACTATTTTGTGCGTAAAAACTGGGAGTTGGAGGTGAATTACTGAGTTGTAGTTGAAAAATGGTGCAATAGATGGTTACGCCTACTAACCATGTTATTGCCGAGCCGGATTTGCATTGCGCGGGGCCCCTGGTACTTTGAGGAGTTTTGCAAGATCTTTCTTTCAAATATAGGGGAAGACCAAAGAAAGTCTTAAGATTTGAGCGTGGGGGCCCTTAGCTGGTACTGTGCCATAATATGGTAAATCCGGCCTTGGTTAATGCATTACTCTCATAAAAAGGCTAAATGAGGGTCTAAGATAGCAACTTTTAGGAAAAAAGCTATCCATTTCTTTCGGGTTATGCGTTTAAATTGGCTGGCAAAAACTAAATTGAGGGGGGTCCGGGTGGTCTTCCATATTATTGTTAGTTACAGTAGCAAGCAAAAAATGCTAAAAAGAAACTGAAACTGAAGAAACAGTAGGCTTTTTTGGCACATTTTTGTCATTGGTGAAATTTTAATTGGAAGGGGGCGGGTTCCTTGGTTCCCCCTTTGGCTACGCCTAGGCTCCAATTGAGGAAAACAAAAACGGTGTTCGCAAATTTTCCGCGAGGTTTCTCGCGTTTTCCAACAATATTTCAACAGTTCAAAAAATAGTGCTGTCCTCGAGCCGAGGACAGGGCAATTTTCGAGACAATGATTTGTTCAATCTGTCCTCTAAGACTTGACCTTAGAGGCCAAGGCCAAGGACTTCAAAATGTGTCCTCGAGGCCAAGGACGTCCTCGAGGTCTCCACCTCTGCTGGTAGCATTCATTGCTCTAGATAAATTTTTAGACGATTATGGGCCGCAGGCGAAACAAGCTAAAAAACGCTGCCAGCCTTACAGATCTCTTTTTTTAGACATGAATACAGAATTTTTAAATTTCGCATTGTTGAAGCTGTACAAGATCTGAAGATCAGTTTTTATATGCAAAAGTTCAGTGTATTTTAGTGCCCCCCCACACTTTTGTCTATTGTCCACTCACTTCATTTGCTCTGGCGACAGCACTGGATACATATAGTATGTGCGTTTTGTCCAGTTGAGTCACAGCAGCACAATTGTACAAGTCAGTCACAAGCCGTACAATTGCACGCCCCCCTAATTTGCATATTTATAAAAGAAAATTAAGAATAAAATATTTTTTGAGTTTAGTAGCTTATTAGGATCATTTCGACGGAAAACTAAATTTTTGCGTAAAAAACTACTATATCGTGTCCGAAGGGGTTATTGTTATTCTCGTCCGTGTAGATAGAACTACGGGTATGAACATGAGCGTAGTAATTAGAAACGCAAAAAATCACAAACTAATCAGATCATTTCATAAAATGTTTTTTTATTATAAAATATTAGGTAATCACAAATTTACAAAAGACATACTAAAACGAAACAATTTCCGATTGTGCAAAATAATTTCCAGCATATGTCTAAACCATGCTATTAGAAGTTACTTTGTACATGTATATCTTTTGTAATTATTATTTTGCAACTTTTGTTACTAGTAATCAATACCTTCAAAACAAACAACTTTTTGTATTCTGTTATGGTCTGATTAATTTGCAATTCTTTGCCTTTCTACGCTCATGTTCATGCTTTTACTGTACTTTGTTTTTTCCTTCAATAGTAAACTTTTTCTGTCGTACTGATTTGCTTGCTATACTTAACCTCATTTTTTCACTGGATGAGTTTGATACAAGCAAAACTAGCATAATGACTGGACTTATTTCTCGCTATGGCTTACAGCTATCGTGTATTTAAAGTACTAAGTCCAACTTTTTGACACGATGTTATATAACAATCATTAACGCGCTAGCTCAGCTAGTCTTTACGTATAGTGTAACATTAACAATCTATCGCTTGTAGCTATGCATTTATGCAATCAGCATGAACTACAAAATATGCCATGATATTGGTCACTGAGCATGCGGCTAAGAAAGAAGCTGCACAAATTAAAGCAGTTGACGCTTGTTTTTAACTTAATCCAAAAAATAAATTTAGTCTCTCATAGCTGATAAATTTTTTCAAGTTTTTTGTGCGTAAATTCTTGCAGGATTAAATTTTAAACCTTGCCTACTCGTGGTTTAAAACAAAATGTGAGAAACTTTTTTGAAAAATCTTTTGTCACTTATAATAATTTTGGAATGCGTTTGCTATGATTATTACCTGTGCTTTAAAATAGCCGTGACTGCTTAACTAGTTTCGCCCCCTTTTTGGTTTGGAATGTTTGAGATAATTTTTTTCTACAATGTTCTACGATCTTCTACAGTCACCGGGTTACTTGGTTGGTTACAACTATTTAATTGCTACATTTGAACTTGAAGCTTATGACGTCATAATTATGTTGCAATCTGTCATCGTAGACTTGTATAATTTTTCTATTGCGACGTAATGACGATTTTTCCGGTACATTCGAACGCTTTTGTCGTAGTATAAATAGGCCGGGTCTTCCTATTCCATTCTTTTAATAATTCCAAGATTCGAAGTGTTACTGTTCGAGAAAATAGTTTTATAGGTAGTTTAGCTGAGATTGTGAATCTGTGATTGGCTTGTATAGTTTAGCCGTAGTGTGCGGTTTTGATTGGTCGATCCCGTTAAGTTTTAGTGGCGCGATCTTGCTCGGAGAGAATTGGTTTTGTTTTCAATCTTAAATAGATAGTTGTTCAATTCAAAATTGTTGCGTTCCTTTCTGCAATTCAAAAAGCTAACGGAATTATCAACTGCCTTTTTCGATTCGTCAGTTAACATTTTTGGCGTTCTTTGATTTAAGTCGGCCTGGAATTTTCTATCAATTAAAAGTTTTACTCTAGCCAAGAATTCAATATCGCAACATTTTTGATAAAATTTTAGGTCAAACTTCAAGTTTTCAGCAAATATTGGTACTTTGACTCTCTTAAATATTTGATCATTTTAGGCAAAGCAAACTCTCAATTTGACATACTGCTTAATGCTGCAATTTTCTTCAAAATCAATCTTGATTTGAAAAATTTAAAGAAATTGCATTACGGTTTTTTAAAAGCTTGATTTGTAGAAATTTGAATTGCTAAATGAAAAAATTTCAGTAAAATGACTGCACAGTTGCTGTAGTTAATTTGAAAAAAAGTTAAATTGTCATAGGCTAAATTCGAATAAATTCAACACCAATTGCGAGACTATAATTATTCTCTACCGTGTGTAGCGGTTAATTCTAAAAAAAAAATGTAATCTATCATAATTGTCTGCTTTAGTCTTGACGTTAAAGGAGCCGTATTCCGAAATCTTTCCTTTTTAGAAATAAACACCACAAGGATTAACAGCTTGTCAATAGCATCTTTGGTCCCAAAACACCCTTCCATCAAAGTGTTATCTGGGGTTTCCTGATACTTGTGCTTACTTCATTAAGAATATTAATTAGATTTCAATTCTCTCTTACACGAAAAATTTTAATTTTTGAAGAATTAATAATCCTACACGATAATTCATAACCACGAGGATAACTCAATCAAAAAATTACGAGCATATAAGCACCCAATAACATACAATCACATACACAGTATTATATGTTGCATCAGTTTATTCAAAAACCGGCCAGTTGGTCGAGCGGTAATGTGTTCGTCTCTGGAGCGGGAGGTCCGAGGTTCAAAATTCGGGCCGGTCAAATTGGACACAGTGTTGCCAACGGCTCGCCGCCGTAGCGATATTTCTTCGAAAAAAGCTGTGTTTCCCGGGCGCAATGACGCAAAGGTGGGCCCCCGCCAACTGGTTACAGCAAATATAATAAAAGATTTGATTTGATGGTATGTAAAACTGCTTCCATTCATCAAAATAACCAACATTTCTTGCAGTTACTGTTAAATGTCTGAAAGGTTTTTAGTTTTTTAGAAATGAAAAAAGCTAAACACAAATATTTCTGTGAAATAAACATAAATTATTTTTTTCAAAATTGATGTTTGCGTTCAAAACATTATCGCCCAATAGAAAAAAATGTTTTTTTTTGTGCTGATACATGAAACTAATTTTTGAATGAGTTACTTCATTATAAAACAACATCAGCAAACAACAAAAAGATTTCGTAAAGATAGAAATTTGACTTATGAGAGATAAATTTTGAAATCTAATTAAGTAAAACGTAGAGTTTTGCTACAAGAGCTTTGTAATATAACATTTCTTACCAAGTCTCAGTTCCTTTCAAAAATTTGGCCTACATTTCATTAACAAAATTGAAAAATTTAACGCGTTAGGTAAAAGCAATTTAAGCAATAATTGAACAGTTGTAGGCAATAGACCATCAATGTTCATTACAACAGCATAATTCCACTCAGTGAAGCTGAAATTGATGATTTAGATGATGATTTAAATGTCGATCTTAAAGGCGAGTGCAGGAAGTTTCAGATATTTTGTTTTCTTCAGTGAAGCTAGTTTCGTTGCTTTCCGACACCAAATTTTTTTCATATTCTTTTAGTTTCTCGAATTCGTTTTGTTGCGTATTGACAAGCGCGCAAAAGTAACATGCAGCCATTGCAAAAGCAAATGCTAGAAGACACCCAAAAAAATCTCGAAAAAAACAAACAAAAACACTATACAGTACACAATGTAGTGCAAGTCAATAATCACTACAGATTGCAGAATTTCGAGTAACTGAAGCTTTGGTGATATTTAAGCATGACAAGCAGGTAAGAAAATCATGCAGCTTAATTTGTAATGTGCTAAAGTAGCTTTTGCGATTTAAAGTAATATTTTCTCAGCTTTTGAACTTTCAGAAGGCTTTGAATCTGAACATGGACAATATTTTCCAAGTATGCAGAGCTTTTAACAAAACTGCAAGAATGTATACTCTGTCGGAACGTATGGGTGATCATTGATCAATCAATGCACTGTATATATCGCACATGCTCCTAGATAGCCTACTGCTGAAAAATCTTTCAGTTTTAATGCTTATCAGCTGAGTCCAGAAGCTTGAATATTAAATTAAAGGGCAAAGTATTATGATTACTCAAAATTAATAAGTTTATGATTGAAATAAAGTGGTGAAACTTGATGCAATAAACCGCTAGTTAAAAGTTTCTTTTCAAATTTCATGATTCAATGATTTAACCCTATTTTACACAGGGTGGGAATATGTTTGCGTCTTCCTCGTTTTTTTCATGATAAATCAACCAATAAGTTTTTTTTTTAATAATTTGGCTTTAAGTCAAATTTATTTACAAATAATATCTAAAAATTTGAAGTTGTTAAAGGCAAGGGAAGTTTCCTAATTTTGAGGTTTGCTGAAGTCACTTTCCGAAATTTGATCATTTTTTGCCAATATTTGACTTAAATGAAGTCACAAGACACTTTGGTGACCACTTTCACTTAAGTATTTTATGATTAGGTATAAAAAAAACTATGTACAAAATGTAAACCGCTTGTGACATCATTACAAAAACTACGTCATTTTTTGAAAATATAGCTGTGACGTCACAATGGTGACGTCGTCAACTCAACCGCAATTTTTCTAAAATATGTTGGTAAACGCCAACCTACATTTCAAATTTGGTGTTCCAGTAACTTTTGGTTTAAGAGTTAAATAGAGGGCATTTTGCTCTTCCCTCCTTTTCGAGTAAAACGCGTTGATTAAATAGCGCGTGTCGAATTGGATAAAGATCTTTATTGTTTTCTGCAGATTTGAATTGATGACGTTTAAAACAAACTTCGTACAACCCACAGATGAAACCCATAATATCCTATGTGCTAAAAGTTGTGTCGAAATTTGAAAGTACTGTATTGGCCAACCCGCAATACTACAATGCTGAACCAAAACTCATTGTAATATTAGTAAATCCGAAAATTACCAGTACGGCTTAAAAAATTACTTTTACAGTAGTGCTCTTTTCTCAGCTACTCACTTATCAACGTCAGACTGCTTGAAAGAGCATTGCTGTCAAATGTATTGCATATTTCTTTTTTTCCAGAGCACATGTCTTTTTGCCACATTAAACAAGCCAGCGCTAAAACGACGTTGTGTAACTCAGATGCTGGAATGGTGTCGAGACATCGAAACAAGAATACTAACCTTGTAAACCCAAACTCAAAGATTTCAGTTGGTTAGGAACTAATCTAAAATGCAACATTAATTTTTTGAAAAATTAAAGTTTTAACTTAATTCTTCTGAAAAGTTGCTAAATATCATCAAAGACAAAAACAAGAAATTTTTGTGTTTAAATCACATTAAAAATCTACCACAGCAGTATAGAATTTGATCTAAACGTTCAGCAGTTGAGAAGTCTACTTTCACAGAAATAGAATCACATTAAAAGTACTAATAAAACAGGGGCAGAACGATGTTTGAATTTCGTTAAAAAGTAGATAAATCAAAAGTACGGAATTTTCCAAATTTTTGTGCAAAAAAAACTTTTTTTCTCCGTTTCATTGTTGGTGAGTGACATTATTTCAAACATCACTGATCCATTCCACAAAAATTAACGTCACTAGGCCTAGCTACCAAAATTAACGTCACTAACTACCTGCGTTGCAGATAATACTGTATCCGCTTGTTCAATTTTGGTTAAATGCTTCGCCGGTGTTAGGCTAGGCGTAAAAATGAGAAGGGTAACAAAGTAACACTGAAGGTAAAGTACAAATGCTGATTTGTAAAGCGTGTTCTAGAAATGGTTTAGATTAATACTTATTTGGCTAGGCGTACAGGTACAGGGTAGTGAGACCACTGAACAGTAGGCTAAACAGCTAAAAGGAATAAATAAGTCTAATGCTGATGTTTGTGGCGGCATTCAAAGATTGGGGTAACGTACTATTGCATCGACAAACAGCAACTGACAAAAAACAAAAAGTAATGTTAGGTTACCTCTGACCTGTAAGTGAAGTTTTCTTATTTATATGGTGCTATTTACCGGTAGCCAACTGATTTGAGATACCGGTATCAATTTACTTGTGGCTCTCCCCTACATCAGCTTAAGTCATAAAAAGACGCTAATCTATATGCGAAATTGCTATTGACAATTTTTATTTGTATAACCCGAACCCATAAGCAGTGCTTAAACTGTAAAATTTTGCATGGGGAAACACTTTCGCAGCCTTAATTAAACGAATTCGTTACCGTACTTCATCTCCATTTTAGTCCAAACATTTTTGTCTCAGTTTTTCCCGATTTCGGTTGAAGACCAAAAAAAAAGGCTTCACTGCAATTTGGCCCTATCTTCGGCTTTTGAGATTATATGGTGCTAACAGCCAGTTTTTCGTAATCTTCCTGACGCTTACTTTTTGTGGAGAGTGCTGAAATCTCGTTAGGGGGTACGCTAAAATCTCAATCGGATACGATAAAACTCAATGGGGGAACGCGTTTACCCTACAATTTAAGTATTGCCCATAAACAATCTAAATTAGTCAGTGGTAGACTTAGCTAGCAGAAGTCTTTTTTTTTAGTGTTTTAGTTGGCACAAGTCTGTTTATTTTTAACTTTTTTTGCCCTTAGTTATATGTGTTTGGTTTTTCATCTGTATTGTTTGATTTGGTCGAACAATTACCTCTCTTTGCGTTTTTAAGAAGCTGCTGGGCGATTGTTTGTAATTTTTTGAAAAAAAAAAAGTAATTTTAGTGCCACTGGATTATAATTCGCTCTTGATCAAAGTCATTTGAAAGAACTAGATTTTGAGCATTTAAAAACCAACAAAAAAAATTAACCTGTAGAATCCGTCGTTTACTTACAATTGAAGTCCAAAGCACATTAAAAGTCTTGCTTTTTGGGTTAAATTTTGCTAGTGATTTAGCCCTATTTTAGCAGTAAACACCCACTTAAAGATTTTTCTTCGAGATTTTTGTTTTATGAAAATAAGTATAGTTGTAGAAGTACATGCACGGTCAGGGCCCCAAGGCCCCTCAATTTAAATTCAATAAATTGTTCAATGAGCATTTCCCCCCACCTAATTTTTTTTCAAAAGAGTTTTGTCCGTAAAAACTGGCGCGGTGGAGATGAATTGTTTTTGAATAATAGTACTATAGATGGTTACGCCTTCTAATCACGTTATTGCCCGAACCGGATTACATTGCGCGGAGCCCTGGCACTTTGGGGATTTTTGCAACATCTTCCTGCCAAATATAGGTGAAGATCAAAAAAGCCTTACCGTTTGAGCTAGGGGCTTCTGGCTCAGTGCCATATGGTGAATCCGGCCCTGGTTATTGCATTACGTTCATGAAAAGGGTGGATGAGGGCCTAAGGTAGCAACCATTAAGACAAAACCTCTTAATTTTACCCATCCACCCAAAAGTTATACATTTAAATTGGTTGTCTAAAATTTAAGTGAGGGGGCTCGGGCTCCCTGGTTGTCAATATTATTGTTAATTACTGTTGTATGCGTGTACTGTTGTACAGAGGTGGAGTCGAGAACATAAGGCTCGAGGCCAAGGCCAAGGACACAAAAAATCCTAGGCCAAAACCAAGGCCAAGGACAGCCCTACTTAGAACAAACCCTCTCGAGACCAATGACAGTAATGCTCGATGCCAAAGCCAAGGACCAAGGACACAAGCGGCAAGTGTTCTCAAAAAAAAAAAAAAAACTAAAGAAAAGGTCTTCAGAAAAATTTTTCAGGCGATCTACGTAAAAAAAAAGGTCTTCAACCACATTTTTTGGGCGATCTCCAGAAAAAACAGTATTCAAAAATTTTTTTCAAGCAGTCTACAAAATTTTAACGTGTCCAAAAATAGTGCTGTCCCTGAGCCGAGGACAGAGCAATTTTTGAGGACTTGAGGCTTCGAGGCCAAAACCAAGGACTTGACCTTCGAGGCCAAGGACTTCAAAATGTGTCCTTGAGGACGTATTCGAGGACTCCATCTCTGCTGCTGTACGCAAAAACTACTAAAAGAAACTAATCAAACTGAAGAAACAATAGGCTCATTTTACCGTATTTTTATCATTGGAGGCATTGCAATTGTAGAGCGGGCCCCTTGCCCTCCCTTGGCTACGCCTATGCTTACATCTAAAAATCCTAGATAAAAAACAAAACAAAAAGCAAAACATACCGGTATCCAATATTGATCTAACGGGCAAATTACTGTACTTACCACTAATGCCGCAACCTATAGGCACAATTTTCTGTTGTAGCGTCATAAATCAAGCTTCGTTTTGTGTTTTTGCGGAAAACTAACTGAGTAATAATTTTGGCTTTTTCGACCTTCGCCCAAAATATTAAATCGATAATTTAAAAGAAAAACTTAACCCATTTCGAGAAAATGAACAAATGTGTGAATGTGTGTTGTTTAGAGATTGCTTTGACTGCAGGGGTGCCGAAACCCGGGAGGATGGGGGGATAAATAACCCAATAATTTGACTGCATCTCCCTCTATAGTTTGAGTATGGTCTACATCTGCATCCCCCCTCAATAATTTGACTCTTGTGTGCATCTGAGCGTAGGTGCCCTGCTGAATTCGGGGAAAAAAAAGTGTTCCATTTTTGGTGAAGACCTTTTTTTTGGTTTTTACCTGAATTTGGAGAAAAAAAGTGTTCCATTTTTGGTGAAGACCTTTTTTTCTTTTTAGGTCTTCACTTAATTTGCTCAACTACACAAAATCGTGGTCGAGGTTCATCCCCCCCAATGTTGAAAATAGGGCAAAATTGGGGTAAAATTGCAAATTATCCCCCCCAACGCTCAACAAAGATCGGAACCTCTGATTAACTGCAAAATGCTTTTTATTTTTTGAGTGCGTTCTAGGTCACTTTAAACAAACTTACTCATAATTTCCATATGTCAGTAAAATTTAAAATGAAAATAAATAAATACTGCAGACTTTTATAAAATCTTTTAATTAGCAGCATCAGCATCCACAATATAATGATTTTAAAAACATCCGTTTTTTTGTTCGCTTTCAACTGAAGAACATAAAACACATATATTTCTACTTTTGTTTATTTACCTTCGAGTAGCAACCGTAATTGGTACAGTACAAACAGCACTCCAAGACATAAGACCGTGCAGAGCGTAAGAAACAAGGTGTAATATTTCAAGTGACATTCCTCCCCACAACTATATTAACCGTGGTAGTACCCCGCCAATCTACCATCTACAATATTTTCCTCCACGCTTTGACATCGTCCGTAGGTCTACAATCAAAAAAAAGTATGGTTTTCTTTACTCTACCTCTAGTGCGGAGAATAAACTTTCTTAAATGAATATTGATGCAATTACTTGTTATTTATTGTTTAAGGTACTAAGCGATTCCGCGTTCGTCTTTGGAGCGGAAGATCTGTGGTTCAAATCGGACACATTGTTACCAACGGCTCCCCACCGCTGCGACATTTCTTCAAATGATGCTGTGTTCTCCGGGCGCATTGACCCGGATATTGGCCTCGCGAACTCGCTTTAGCGTAATACAGCGAGTATAATGAAAGATTTGGTTTGATTTAGAGGTACTAGTTACAAGACAGCATTAGACGCAAAGTTGCCCAATGTATGAAGCTGTAAACGATTACTCTAGTACGATTACACTTATCGCCTTGATATGTCTAGTTTTCAGTCACCATTCTGTAGTTCTTTTTTTTTTTTTTTGAGTGACGGAGAAAAGCACCAACAACGTGCTGTCAAAGGGACACAAAATAGATAACTAATTTAACAGTTTTCAGCAGTTGTTCTCAAACTAAGCCTTACATATGGACAGGGCCTACGAGAGGGGGTTCAGGGGGTACATTGTACCCGGGGCTAGGGGGGCCCGGAAGAGTTCAGGTCCCCGCGTTAAGTTTTTTTGGTGTTATTTTTTTGGTCTTCATCTAATTTTGGGCAAAAAATGGGACTAAATTTCAGTGAAGACCTTTTTTTTTTTTGGTCTTCACCTATTTTTGGGCAAAAAATCGGACTAAACTTCGGTGAAGACCTTTTTTTTTGGTCTTCACCCAATTTTTGGAAGAGATTTGGGGCCCGGCATCGACCTTTGTACCCCCTCGAAAAATTTCTCTCTGAGGCCCTGCATATGGACCGACAACGCTTGGACATCCAGCATGGCAAGGAGAAAAATACGTGATGTTATCGCTTTCACAAACTGAAGTGTAATTTTGTTCTTGGCACAAGCAATGTTCATTGCAAGACGTTGTCAAGTTAGGATTGATTGGTCGTGTATAATCGTCTTGATATCTGCAATATTGAAGGAAAGCAAGACTAGTACAGTTACTTTGTACAAGCTTTTAATTGGCATATATTAAGCACTGGTCTCATGCAAAAAATAGTCGTAAATTGTTTCACCTTTTTGTCATAACGGTCTTGTCATATCTTTTGAAAAAAGCTTTTACATGTAAGGATATAAAGGCAAAGGCTACTCCAAGAGGATAAGCTTTTCTCAAAAAGCTGACTTCAATTTTAAGTTGTTTCTTTTTCGTAAAAACACACACAAAAAAAAAAACACAAACAAGAACAATTAACAAAACAATAAAAATTGAGTAAATCACTATTTTATCTTTTTAGACAAATGCAGAAAAAGTGCATCTAAAAGTTAAATCTAAACCTAATGACTTAACTTACGCTAAGATGTACAGTAAATTAATTTTTACTTTATCTGTTTAGTCTAACGCCTAAAACTTGCCCGTATTCTTAAGCAACCCCAGCCAGAAGGATATTGTCGCAATATAAGAGATAACCTGGCGATAACGCAGCTGCAAAAAGCATAGTTGCACCACAAAACTTAATTATCCCAGCTGTTTTCCATTTAAAAGCAAACACAAGAGTTCCACCAATAAAACTTCCCAAAATTGTTCCCAATGCAAACAAAAAACCTAAAAATAATAATTTCAGCACATGTCTAAAACGTTCTTTTTCCAGTAATTCGTGGAAACAAACTAAAATTCTATAATATCTTTTTTGTGGCTTTCTATAAAAACTTCTTGTCACTATAAGCTTCCCGGTACCACTAGGTCATCAAGTCAAGCAGCCATTTATACGCTTATTATGTTTTAAATTTATTGATCCTGCTGCTGTTTGAGATAAAACAGGTTTATAATAACCAAACGAATGTTTAAAACTGTCAACTGGCTTGTCGGAAATTCAGACTACCTTCTTTAGTATAGTCAGTAAAATAGTTTGAAGGCCAATCTTTCCCCTTCACAATTTTACTGTGGAACAAGCAGCAATTAACCAAAACCATGTATTTTGTTTACGAAGTTGATTGTTGGTAATATCAAGAAGTGAAGGTAATTTGTTGGTGATATCACGAAGATGAAAACTGCTAAACGTAAAACGAATTTTTATTTGGATTTGCTACAAATGTGACTAACCAAAGGTGTATTCAGATTCGTCAGTAGTCATATTCAAGGATTGTTCGAAATATTTCGCTATAAAGGAGCTTGAACCCGTTAACAATAAATTTTGCATGCAGCCATTGAGAGTTAGAAATATAAATGTTGAATTTCTTATCAAATAAGACAACCCTTTGAAAAAGCCTTTGCAATTATAGTTGAGATGGTGTCATAATTAGTTATTTTATAGATTTCTCTCAATCGCACATGAAAATATATCGAAGCAACTAAACAACGAATTCAAAATGCAGAAACTCAATCACCTTTTTTGTCAATAAAATGAGACAATATTTATAAAAAACAATGCTCTGAGATATTAATAAGCTTTAGACAGTGTACTGAATCCTAGAGGCAAAACCAAAACTGTGATTAACAGCTTATAAGCCCAGACGCGTAGGCAGAAATTCGCAATGGAGGGGGCTGTTTTGGGGGCCTGGGGGCGGAGCCCCCAGCTGCTGGAGGCCAATGGGGGTCTGGGAGCGAAGCCCCCAGCCGCCGGAGGCTGGGGGTTTGGGGGCAAACCCTCCAGCCGCCGGAGGCACGCTCGAAAATTTTGCATTTTTTTTGCAAAAATAACTTCAGTTTAGAGCTATTTAGATAAAAAAATAATGCTTTTAAAACGTGGCTTAGAAATTGGCAGTGCAAACATGATTAAACTGGTTGCATAAATGGGCTATTTGGGAGGTGGCTAATGGTAAATTTTTAGTTCTCTTATTTAGATGCTGGTAAATTATAAAAACGAATAGTTCAATAAAACTCACAGGGAATAATCTATTTCGTATACAGTTTGTAGAGAAAAATAATTGGGGGGGGGGCTAATGAAAAGAAATTTGAGAGAAATTGCTAATTAACTAATACTGAATAGCCCCCCCCCCCATTCCTTAGTTTATAGTATATTCTTTGATGACACCCATGCTTAGCATTTTTACACTTGCGATCAAATTTGATTGCGTATTTTTGACCATTTTTCAAAGTTTTTCTTTATTTGTTAGTTTTATTTTCAACAAATTAGCCCCCCCTAAATATATGTTCCAAAAGATGTTTTAAATCACTATTTAGTCCACTCTAGTGCATTTAACGGTCTCAAAAGTACTAAAAACGTAGTGTTTTTCTCATTCTGCATTTCGGTCGACATGCCAATGGGGGGGCTATAGCCCCCCCCTGCCTCCCCTCTGACTACGTTACTGTATGAGGCACATAGCGTCGGAATCGACCTTCGTTTTGTATCCCTTATCAGTGGTAATTAGTAACTACCTAAGGACTATACAAGTATGAACAAGAGCATAAAAAAGCAAAGTAATGTAAACTTACCCGCCATAAAGAAATATTAAAAAGTTTGCTTAATGGAAATCCTTATCACAATAAGATGAAAGAGGGATCATTAGATTTTAAACCTTTGAGATTCAAAGTAATTTTCAATACCATGCGTAAGGCAGCTGTTTCAACTTAGTATCAAGGCTTCTCAGTAAGGCTCATTGGGCCAAAATGACAAATATTGCCGGTTACAGAAATTCCTGAAACATCTGTTTTATTTTAGAATTGATGATCAATTTGTAACATAATGAAAATTACATCATTAGGTCACACCCTTGACTGGCTCAGGCATGTAAAACAGTGATTTCCCGTGTTGTGCATTCTTATTGCTTTGTAAACAGCCACAAATCTTCGATTTTGTAAGTAAACTTTAGAAAATCTTAATTACTGACCAAGTTTTGAATGATTCAGTTGTATGAATTACGTGATCAATTATTGTTTAAATCATGTTATCAATCAGTCCAAAGCGCTTTGTAACATGGCCTGCAGGAGAATTAAAAAGCAATCACAAAATGTTTCATTCAAAAGTTGAAATATTTAATTCACACCTCTATATGACGTCAGTCGATAGTAATGACGTCATCAAAATTAAATAAAAAAATCGCTGAAAATTAGCAAGCTACTTTTAGTACTTTCTCTCTAATCAGCCGTGGAATATTGGGGGCTATTTTATTTTCTCAACGTAATTTACTGTGGGGTACTGTGTGTTAAAAACTCTCTATTCAAAAAGGTATGTCATATAGCTTGATTGCAACTAGTATAACAGCAATCACTGTACAATATGTTACTAATTTTACCGTGTAAGTACCAGACAATAAAGACAAAAGTTGTCAAGTACCGAAATATGTACTGTAGATTAATATACAGAATGGTTCGGCCGCCAATTTGTCAAGATTCCGAATCTAGCCTACCTTTCAAATAGCTTAGATAGCCGGCGAATAGGAGCATTAAAATTATGCTTTCTGCCATACGCACAAGTGGAATCAGCCACCATGCTCCAACCCAACTTGAATCTCAAGATTCAACTTCCTTGGAAAAGTTTAAATTTTGATAAAAGCTGTGAAAATTTTACACCGATAAAATATTGTTAAGTTTAAACAAAATTCAAATCATTTATTGGCAACGCAAATGTTTTACTATGTAACTTGTAACTATTATCGAAGCTATAGCCTAATTGAAAGATCAGCATTAGACTAAGCAGATTGATTGATAGCGGTGCAGTCAGCAAAGTCCAAATGATACTATTTAATTAAGTCTTACTGCAGAGCTGAGTCAATTTCTGGAGCAAACTACCACCAAGCAAAACTGTCGTGGAGGAAACAAAATAAGCTTCTTTTGCTAATTTTGTTATAATTTATAATTTTGAGAGTATGAACCCTCTATGCAATGCTCAGAATAATGCTGTTTCGGTCAATACCAGACTTTTTTGGCTGAGCTGAAATGAATCGTAATGAGTAAAATAACAAATTTGTTTTCACTATTTGTCGAATTTCGGATAATTGAAACAAGCCGAGACGAAAAAATTTATGACCCGACCACAACAGCAAAAAGTCGGCAAAGTTAACTAAGAGCTTCCAATAAGGATCGCAATCTTCAATTCAGTTTGCGTTTGAAAAAAAATGCGTTGAAATAAGCCACAATTTTTTGCCACAAAAAAGTTTTCCTAAATATTGCATAGAGGGTTGTTACACTCAAAATTCTAAATTATGACAAAATTAACAATTCAAAATTGTCATCATAATTTCAAAGCATACCGTATATGATAATGTTTATAACTGGTATCACCTCTACCTTCTATGTCTTATTAACAATAAAATTAGTTCATTATGCCACACACGCAATTAACGCTGCAAAAAGTACTTTCGGAATAATGTTTTTTGTCAATGTCTACATTTATGTTTCTTGCAAATACAATTGATCCTAATATGCCAAGGGTTGCTCCAATGTTGATAAAAACGTTGAGCTAAAAAAATTGCAGAAAACAAATTACCGGTAAACTATTTGAGCAGTTTGGGGTTAATTTTTAAACCTATCTCATTTGAAGTAGTATTAAAAGTTCGTTTTGTTCTTGACTCCAAAATATTTTTAAACGAAATCAGATTTTTCTCAAAATTCCTTCCATAAGTCAGCTATCTAGATCTTGTTGCAGTGATTACTTTTTTGGTGCTTTATTCCTCAGAGCTAACAAGCTTTTTAGATTGTTTAAAAAAAAAAAACCTCTCGGTAGTCAAGTGATAGAGTGTCTGCTCAATTGATTTTGGTTCGATTACTTGTCTGGTCAAACCAAAAACGTAAATGGGAAGTCTCCACCACGTGTGGTAAGCAGGTTTGCAAGTGGCAGCTTGACCCAAAGGCCAATAGGCAGAGGTGGCAGCACAAGTCATAAAAGTTGCGCCGGAAGCGCACGCGCAACTATGTAAAGTTCTTGCGCCGCAAGCGTTTCCGCAAGCCAAAAAAATTAATTGCGCCGCAAGCGCAATCGCCCGCGCCAGTATGACGTTTTGAAAAGTATAATTTTATTCTAATCGACTCACTGCTCAAACTGCACTAGGCTACGATACAAAATCAATATTCAAAGCAAATTATGCACGCTACCAAATTAGTAAACAAAAATAGTGATTGGTTTCGTTTAAAAAATATAAGCATTTGAAAAAGCAAATCGCTTAATCGCGCTCGCATTGCTTAACACCTTGGCGCGAAGAACCTCTTCATACTTAATCAAAGACTCTCAACACCCGCACTTAAGGGAATCGGGATGTTAAAAAATTCCACTAATAAAGTCTTTATGTTGCAGAAAGCGAACGACTTCGGAGTCGTTGTTTTTTCTGTTATGATTCGTCAAGGAAATCGGTTACTATGAAAATGGTTCGTCAAAGAAATCCTCAAGCAAAGCTTTGATGCATTTGTGCTTCAGGAGCAATTATAGTATCACTCTTTGACGAATGAAGTATGCTAAAAAAATCATCATGTTTTTTTGTTTAAAGAAATTATATTGAACCATCAAATTCTTAATTAGGAGCTATCGATGCTGTCACTCCTGTTTGCAATATCCTTCAAATTTTCCCGGGCTAGCAAGAATGTTGTAATTAACTGCTTTTGTTGTTTCTTGTTTTTGAATTACGATAAAGAAGTCAGACTGTTGCGAGTAACGCGTTTAATGCCCAAAGCAGTTTTTAATTTTTTTGGGAAAGAGTAGCGTTTTTCTAGAATGACAATTACGAGGATATTTTTTCTTTTTAAAATTTGATTTTACAACGATTTTCGAAATACCTAATTGAGTTTTTTTTTGTTTTGAAAAATCGGCAAAATATTTTAGAGAAAAACTTTCAGCGAAAGAAGGACCCTGCCGTAAATCCAATATAGAAGTTTTGCAAGCAGCAGACGAATGCAATTTCCCATAATAAGGCTTTTATGAACGTACCTCGTCAAAGTTTTTCTGAACTTTAATCACATTTAGTTGAAAAAAATTATTCTTGATCTTATTCGAATTGCGCTTGCGCGATTGCGCTCAAAATTGCTAAAATACTTGCGGCGCAAGCGTCAGCACAACCGTTTAAAAATAATAGAGGCGCAAGCGCTATCGCACGTAAAATAGTTGCGCAGCAGGCTTGCGCCGCTATAATTGAGGCGCAAGTGCCCTCCTCTGCCAATAGGTTTGTACCCTTTCTCTTGATCAAGGCGATTTGACAGATAAAGTGGCGTGATAGCGTGCTAATATCACGAGGGTTTGGTGTTTGTTCTACCGCATTAGATTATTTTAAACGGTCGTTTCATCAAAACTTGAATTGAGTTGTTTACTCGTGCATTAAATCATTTTTTAAATATTTTTTATCACGTTATTTGACAGCATCGTGAAAAGCAATAAAATCTTTATACTTTTCTTAGCAGCAACAAACTTTGGATTCGGTAGAGCTTGCTTATACTTTTCTTAACAGCAACAAACTTTGGATTCGGTAGAGCTTGCAGTCGTTTATCAAATCAAGGCCTCCGATGTACAAAAAAAACTTTTAAAACTATATGGAGTTTTATAGAGAGTAAAGCTCATTGTTGGTGTAGATTACACAAATAGGTTGATGCAAGCATTAAGTTTTGAACGACAAACGATACTTTCAGTTTGAAGTGACAATAAGCGACAAAAAAGCCCCTAAATTTTAAATAAAATAGACTGTAGATGCAGCATTCATTTTTTAAAAATCACACTTCTGTAAAGAGCTAGAGAATGTTCACTCTAAATAGTTGAAGTGAAAGAAAAAACTGCAGAAGCAGAAAACGTTCTAAAATGTAGACTAGTAGAACGCGGCCGCAAGCTTTCATCCAAGTATACGAACCCCAATGAGTAAAACAGGGTCAGCGAAGTTCCCATGATAAACTGGCCAGCAAACATTATGTACATTGCGTATCGAAGTTCTGGCTTCACTTCGCAGTCTCGTTTCCGTTCTAGAACACATTTCACTGCAAACAAACATTAGTTAGTTGTCAAGCATTTATTTTTCGAAAAACTTAAGCATAATCCAGCTTTCCATTCAAAAAAATAGATGAATTTATCATCGCATCAATTCAATAATACATTATTTAATTGATCAATCAATATGTCAAACCAACAATCAATCTATCAATAACCAATCCATAAATCAAACTATCAATTGATCTATCAATCGACCCATCATTTTGTCAACTAATGCATCAATCAATCAATCAATTAATCAATGCATCAATCAATATGTCAATCATTCAATTCTTTAATAACTAATTCAATCCACCAATCTAAATTATTCAATTCACCTGTCAATTCATTTATTGATTTATCGATCTAGCCATCATTAATTAGTCAAATAATTGCTTAAAATCTAATTATTTAATTATTATTTTGCAATTAACCCATTTGTCGATCCGCCAATCATCCCATCAGCCAATTAGTCAAACTTTCGAAACATACAGTCTAATAAATAATTGTTTGATTAAAAATATGGACATCAGTCAAAGTAATGCTCAAAGATTCGCTACCGTTATTCAATTTAAACGTTAAACTCGAGTTAACAAATCGAAATAGAGAAATTATGAATTTATCAAATCGATAAATATTAATATTCTTTTTTTTATTTGCCTGGTATTGCAGACATGTTAGTCAGTTTAACAACACAATTATACCGCAAGAAAATAAAAAGGTCTAATTTGGTGCTACTATTTGTAAAAATATATTTCGTTAACATACTGTATATTGTAAATTGTATAATGCTGTTTTTCACCAAAATTCTTTTTTATGCAATACTTATTTAACAAAGTTACGCAAGCTAAAAGATGATTAGTCAACAGTTGCTGTATGTTCAAGTTTTTGTTTGTCCAGCCTAAGTTTACTTTTCGCTGTCGTAAAATATATCCAAGGCTGCCATCGACTTTAACCCAACAATAAGGACAAGGGTTGGCATGCGTTTTTTTTATTTTTTATTTCTATGATATTGCAAACATGTTAGTCAGTTTAACAATACAATACCTTGAGAAAAAAGAAAGGTCTGATTTGGTGCTACTATTTGTTAAGATATATTTCGTTAACGTACTGTGTATTGTCAACTGGTTTTCACCAAAATTCTTTTTTATGCAATACTTATATAACAACTCAATCCAAAGTTTATTCCGTCCAACTCACTAGCATTTAAATAAAACAAAACATAAATAATACATAACAAAGTTACGCAAGCTAAAAGGTGATGAATCAACAGTGGCTGTATGTTCAAGTTTTTGTTTGTCTGTAGCGTTAGTTTACTTTTCGCTGTCATAAAGTACATCGAGGCTGCCATCGACATGAACCCAATAACAAGGACAGAGTTCGGCAACCGTTTCGTCCCGTGGGCCATGCCAGGTCCAGCAAAGTTCCTGTGGGCCATTCTAGCGGAACTAAAACACAGGTCTTCGCCTGATAATTAAGCATTTTTACTGCCGATTTAGTGGCGATGTCCAAAAACAAACAAAAAAAAGTCTTCGCCAGAGAATTAGGCATTTTTTGCTAGAGATTACTTATTCTGTAAACTATTTCTAGCTGATTAATTGAATTGAGCCATCTATAAGTCCCCGGTATGAAAACCTCTGCTCCTAAAACAATACAAGAAATAAATAAGGACGCAAGTAAAAATAAGGGCATTTCTAGGAAAACTAAGACTAAGATATTTTGTGAGATACAGACCATCCAATTAAGGACAAATCTTAGAAATAAGGACGTTATGGCTGCCCTGTATCCATACTTTCCTGTCAACAACAATCATGGACCAAAATGTTACGTAAAGATTTTTGTGTAAATGATAACACAAAATTTATCTAGAGATAAAATCATTGTGCTCTGTAAATTAGTAATAAAATTACAAACTGTGTCACGATGTAACAATCCGTCCAGCCCATTAATTACATTGAAATCTGTCAGGTGCCAATTCAAAAAGGCCTGTTGTAAAATGGGAAAGGGCGTAAACAAACGCTCCTAGCCCGAATATTCCACAACTGACTGCGATTGCTCTTGCTTTGCTCCATCGTTCACCAAAAAATGCAACAAAAACAACGAGAACGCAAAACGCAATTTTAGCTCCGGAGGCAATGAAAACAGAATCGGACTTCTCCAGATTAAATCTGCTTTCGATATCGGGAGCATTTACCACTGTTACACCCGCCAACATGCAAGCTAAAAATATAAAAGAAATAAAACATACTGTGCACTTTCTCAATCAGTTTTTGTACAAAATAATCTGATTGAATTCGAGGATGATTGGAGTCGAAATCAATTGTTTAATTTTATATTATTTCATGTTTATTTTTGACGGATCATTGGACGTTAAAAGATTTTATCTTCGTATGATACCGGTACATCAAAATGTTTTGCAAGATACATGGAAAGACGCATAAATTGGGATTAATGATGAAGTTTTACAGAGTTTAGAATGCAAGCAGAAACTGTCAGTCATTTTTTTTCACCAAATGAAAAGAAATTGAATGATAAGAAGGTTCGGAGCGGCCTCGGACTTACATTTTCGTATTCGGTCTGAACTAGTCGGCTTGTTTACGATACTGGTTCGACCTTTCCGAGATTTAAACTTTAGACCTCCCGTTCTATAAACGAACCATTACAACTCATTCAGTCAGACTGGCCGGAACGTTTTAGCAAACTCGATGTAAAAATCTTACATGTAACAGCAGCAAAAAGGCAGTAACAAATTGTAAAAGCATACGAGTTGTTTAAGTAGCGGAATGCTTTGGGGGATTTCCAAACTCCAAGTATCTTGCAGTCATCTTCAGCAATAGTTTTTCTCCATCCATTACGATATTACCAATCAACTTGCCAAAAACTACAGCACGCTTGGTACTCGTGCTGTTTATGTATCAAAGTTAGCGTTGTTAATGAATAAACCAAGAAAAGAAAAGACAAAACCGAAAGCAAACAGTAGTTTTGTAAATGAAAGGAAAGATACCAAATTTTAAGATTTGTGACATCATACTTATGTCGCAATCTGTAGTCGTAGACTTGTATAGTTTTTCTACTGTGACGTAATAACGATTTTTCTGGTACTTTCAAGAGCTTTTGCTGTGGTATAAATAGGCGGGTCTTTTTATTCCATTCATGCTAATAATTCCACAATTTTAAGTGTTGCTGTTCTAGATATTATTTTCGTGGGCTGTTTAGCCGAGATTGTGTATCCGTGATAGGCTTGTGAAATGTGAAGTGTAGCCGTAGTGTGCTGCGATATGAATTGGTCGATCCCGTTAAGTTTTAATGGAGCGATCTTGCTCGGAGAGACTTGGCTTTGTTTTCAACCTTAAATAGATAGTAGTTCAATTTAAGATTGGTGTGTTGCTTTCTGCAATTCAAGAAGCTAACGGAACTATCAAGTGCCGTTTTCGATTCTTCAATTAACATCTTAGTTGTTCTTTGGTTTAAGTCGGCGTGGAATTTTCTGTCGATTAAAGGTTGTAATCTAGCCAAGTATTCAATATCGCGACATCTTTGATAAAATTTTAGATCAAACTTCAAGTTTTCAGAAAATATTCGTACTTCGAATCTCTCAAATTTTTCAAATATTTGATCATTTTAGGCAAAGCAAATCCTCAATTTCACCCACTTCTTAATCTTGCAATTTTCTTCAAAATTAGTCTTGATTTAAAAAATTTAAAAAAGTCGAAATACGGATTTTCTAAAAACTTAATTAAAGCCAAACATAGATTTTAGCCAAACATAGATATTTTTGCGAAATAAACATAAAATATTTTTACTCGAAATTGATGTTTTCGTTCTTAACATAACAGCGCAATAGGAAACAATGTCTTTCTTTGTATTGGTTCATGAAACTAATTTTTGAATGAGTAACGCGATAATAAAATAACATTAGCAACAACACTGAATGATAAATTTTGAAATCTTTTTAAAAATAACCTATAGTTCTAATACAAGAGCTTTGCAATGTAACACTTCTTACCAAGTCTCAGTTCCTTTCAAAAATTTTGCGCATATATCATTTACGAAATTGGAAAATTTAACGCGTTAGATAAAAACTATTTAAGCATAAATTGAACTGTGGTAGGCAATAGCCCATCTATATACATTTGTAACAGAAACAAGTCTTAAACAACAACATAATCACGTTCTGTGATGCAAACACGATTTAGCTAATATAGCATGGTGATTTAAATGTCAATCTTAAAGGCGAGTGCTGGAAGTTTCAGATGCTTTGTCATCGTCAGTAAAGCTAGTTTCATTGCTTTCTAACACGGAGTTTTTTTCATATACTTTTTGTGTCTCGAATTCGTTTTGTTGCGTATTATCTGGCGTGTAAAAGTAACACGCAATCATTGCAAAAGCAAATGCAAGAAGACATCCATAAAAATCTGGAAAAAAGCAAAACAGAAACAACATACAGTATACAATGTATAATGCTAGTTAACAATCGCCATAAACTGCAGAATTTACTGTAACTAGAGCTTTGATAATACTTGTGCATGACAAACTGGTAATATATAAGGTACATTCATACAGCTTAATTCTAAAGTAAAATAGGTTGAGTGACATAAAAGTAATAATTCCTTAGCTTTTAAATTTTCTAAAGGCTTTTGAATCTGAGCATGCACAACATTTTCCGCGTTTGCGCAGCTATTAACAAAACTGTAAGCTCATAAACTTCGTTGGAACCCTAGAGAGGATCAATCAATGTACTGTATTAATCGGACAAGCTCCTATAAATACTGGTAAAAAGCTTTAGGTTTTAAAGCTTGTAAGTTGAGATCAGAAGCTTGCGTATTGTATTAAAGTTCAAAAGCTTATGATCACTCTAAGTTATCATTTGTAATTTAAATAAACTGGAGAAACTTGCTGCTATATATACCGCTAGTAAAACGTCTCTTTTCAAATTTCATGATTGAATGGTTTAACCCCATTATGTTGTACACGAGGTGTGGGGTGTTTTTGCCCCTCTTCTCGTTTTTTTGGTGATAAATTCCTCCAACAATTTTTTTTTTTAATTAATTTGACTATGAGTCAAATTTATTCGCAAATATCTACTAATAATTTGAAAATGCTAAGGCAAAGACAAGTTTTCCAATTTTGAGGTTTGCTGAAGTCAGTTTCCAAAATCTGCGCGTTTTTTGCCTTTAATTAACTAAAGTGACGTCATAAGGCGCTTTTGTGACGTAACAACTTTGACCTTAGCATTTTATGATTCAGTACATAAAAGTGTGTCCAAAATTTAAATTGCTTGTGACATCATCCCAAAAATGATATCATTTTTTGAAAATATGGCCGTGGCATTGTGATGCCATCAACCCAAAACCCTTTTCTAAAATATGTGGGCAAAAACTACCCACATGTCAAATTTGATGCTCCCATGACTTTTGGTTTAGGAGTTTGATAGGGGGGCATTTTTGCTCTTCCCCCTTCCGTGTAAAATGTTTTGAATAAATAGCCCGCGTAGAATTGGATTAAAATCTTTAGTTTCCAGCTAATTTGACTTGATGATTTTTAAAGCAAACCTCGTATAACCCAAAAATGAAACCCATAATATCCTATGCGCTAAAAGTTGTGTTGAAAGTATTGGCCCACCCGTTGTACTACAATGCTGAACTACACCTGTGCACCTCTTGATAATGTTAGTAAACTCCGAAAATTATCAGTAAGGTTTAAAAATCATTTTTACGGTAGTGCTGTTTTATCAGTCACTTACTCATCAACATCAGACTGCTTGAAAGAGCATTGCTGTCAAATATATTGCATATTCCTTTTTTTCCAGTACACATGTCTTTTTGCCACATTAAGCATGCCGGCGCCAAAACGACGTTGTATAATTCAGATGATGGAATGGTGCCAAGGCATCGAAACAAGAATACTTGCAAGCCCAAACTCAAAGATTTCAGTTGGTTAGGCACTAATCTAAAATACAGCATTAGTTTTATGAAAATTTAAAGTTTCAACTAAATTCTTCTGAAAAGTTGCTAATACAATCAAAGATAAAAACGAGAAGTTTTTGTGTTTAAATCACATTAAAAATCTACGACAGCAGTGTATAGTTTGACCAATAGGTTCATCAGTTGAGAAGTCTACTTTCATGGAAATAGAATCATATTAAAAGTTAGACTACTAAAATAGATTTCGGTAAAGTGGAAATTTTGTTCAGCCACATAATAGCAATGAACAGTAAGACTGAAGTCATTCTAATGATTTCTATTTACAATCAAAACACAAGCGTTTTCGCCTTTCATCAAGCCTCTTCATGTATTAGTCAAATTTACAGCCATGTTAACTTCAGACTAACTGAAACCTGTGAAAAGAATGAAATACGAAAATCGAGCGATATCAGGGTTTCAAATCACCGCGCGTTAAAACAATAAAGATCATCGATCGTATTTAAACAGGTCAAAGTTCATCTACTAATGGAAAATAAGGAAATTCGTGGGGAAAAACAGCACCTTATCCAATAGGCTTACTACCATTTGTAGACATTTCACAGAAAAAACGAGCCATGACCATATAATATTGTTTGTTCAAACTAAGTCGATGTTTCTTTATTAATAAAGCTTCATGAATTTTGGCCTGAAAATCTGATTTACATTGTTTCAGAACCTCGAAAGAATTTAAGTCATGTGGCACATTAGAACAAATTTTTGTTCTAATCGGCTGATTTACATTGTTCATGATTTACATTGTTCATGATTTACATTGTTTCAGAACCTGGAAAGAATTTGAGTCATGTTGCACATAAGAACAAAAATATGTTCTAATGTGCGACATGACTTAAATTCTTTCGAGGTTCTGAAACAACGTAAATCAGATTTTCAGGCCAAAATTCATGAAGCTTTATTAATAAAAAAACAAAGACCTAGTTTAAACAGCCAATTATATGGTCATGGCTCGTCCTTTCCATTGTCTACAAATGATAGTGACGTCTGTTGATCAATGTGCTGTTTTTACCCTCAAATTTCCTTATTTTCCATTAGTAGATGAACTGTTGACCTGTTAAATACAATTGATGATCTTCATTGTTTTAACGCCCGGTGACTCAAAATCTTGATATCGCTTGATTTTTGTATTTCATTTTTTCCAGTAAGTCTGAAGTTAACATGGCTGTAATTTAACTAATATATGAAGAGGCCTGATGAAAGGCGAAAACGCTTGTATTTTGATTGTAAATAAGTAATTAGAATGGCTTTAGTCTTACTGTTCATTGCTATTAAAATTGATTTACTCATAATTTCCAAAAACCATTAAAACTCGTAGTGACAATACCGTAAATAAATAGATTCTTAAAATCTTTTAATAAGCAGCATCAGCATCTACAACACATTGTTTTCAAAAACATCCCTTTTTTGTTCACTTTCGACTCGCACAGAAAAATCACGTACGTTTTTACTTTTGTTTATTTACCTTAGAGTAGCTACCGTAATTGGTACAAACAGCACTCCAAGACATAAGACCATGCAGAGCGTAAGAAACAGGGTGTAATATTTGAAGTGGCATTCCTCCCCACAGCTATCAACTGTGGTAGTATAACCCGCCAATCCACCATCTGCAGTGTTTTCCTCAACGCATTGACATCGTCCATAGGTCTAAAACCAAAAAAGTGCGATTTTTTTCATTCTACTCAGAATCTTGAGAATGAACTTTCTTTAGTGGATATTAATGTGGTTAATTACTGTTTTTTATTGTTCAAGACACTAAGCTGTTACACGTTCGTCTCTGGAGCGGGAGGTCTGAGGTATAAATCTCCGGCCGGTCAAATCGGACACAGTGTTGCCAACGGCTCGTCACCGCTGCGACATTTCTTTGAAAGGACCTGCGTTGCTCGGGCGCAATGACGCGGAGATGGGCCTCGCAAACTCGCTTTGGCATAATACATCGAATATGATGAAAGTTTTGATTTGAAGGTACTAGTTTTCAGACGGTATTAGACGCAAATTTGTTCATTATCCGAAGTTGTAAATGAAACTACTCTAGTGCGATTTAACTTATCGCCTTTATATGGTTAGTTTTCAGTCACCATTTTGTGGTCTTTTTTTTTGAGTGAAGGAGAAACGAACCAATAACGTGCTGACAAAGTGACTCAAAATAGGCAACCGACTTAGCAGTTTTCTGCAGTTGTACTCAAATTAAGCCTTACATATGGACCGACAACGTAGGGACATCCAGCATGGCAAGGAGAAAAATACGTGATGTTATCGCTTCCACAAACTGGTATGTAATTTTGCTCCTGACACAAGCAATGCTCATTGCAAGATGTTGTCAAGTTAGGATTAATTGGTCGTGTATAATCGTCTTGATACCTGCAATATTAAACGAAAGCAAGATTAGTACAGTTACTTTGTACAAGCTTTTAATTGGCATACTCGTATTAAGCTCTTGTCGCACGCAAAAAATAGTCTTAGATCACTTTACATCTTTGTCATAACGGTCTTGTTACGTCTTTCGAAAAAAAGCTTTTACATGTACGAGGGTAATGGCAGAAGCTATTACAAAAGGATACGTATGTCTCAAAAATTTGACTTCAATTTTTTAAGTTGTTTTTTTTTTGTAAAACTACTAAGAAAAAAAAAAACACAAACAAGAATAATTAATAAAACATTAAAAACTGACTAAATCACTTTTTTTTATCTGTTTAAATTAATGCAGAAAAAGTGTATCTGAAAGTAATTAAAAGCCTAAACCTAATAACTTAGCTTACGCTAAGATGTACAGTAAATTCGTTTTTTACTTTATCTGTTAGGTTTAACGCCAAAAACTTACCCGTATTTGTAAGTTACCCCAGCCAGAGGGATATTATCGCAGTATAGGAGGTAACCTGGCGATAACGCAGCTGCAAAAAGCATTGTCGTACCACAAAACTTAATTATCCCAGGTGTTTTCCATTTAAAAGCAAACACAAAAGTTCCACCAACAAAGCTTCCCAAAATTGTTCCCAATGCAAACAAAAAACCTGGTAATAGTAATTGCACAAGTTTAAAAACTTCTTTTTTACAGTATTCCATAGCAATAAACTAAAACTCTATAATGTCTTTTTTGTAGCTTTCTATGGAAACTTTTTGTCATTATAAAACATCCTACGATCACTCGGTCATCAAGTCGAGCTGCCTTGTATATGCTAATCGTTTTTTAAAATTTATTAATCCTCCTGCTGTTTTAGATAAAACTGATTTACAATAACCAGACGAATGTTCAAAACCGTCGACTGGTTTATTGGGAACTCAAACTACCTTCTTCAGTAATCAGTAAAAAAAGTTTGAAGGACAATCCGTCCCCGACTCTGCTCTGCTGTAGAACCTGAAGCAATTAACAAAAAGCATGTATTTAGTTCACAAAGCTGAATGCCATTTGTTAGTGATATCACACAATTGAAAACTAATGTAACTAAAAGCAGTTTTTATTTGCATTTGCTGCAAATGTGACTCACCAAAGGTGTATCCAGAATCTTCAGTAGTCATATTTAAGGATTGTTCAAAATACTTTGCTATAAAGGAGCTTGAACCCGTTAATAATAGATTTTGCATGCAGCCAGTGAGGGTTAGAAACATAAACGTAGGATTTCTTATCAAATAAGACAAGCCTTCGAGAAATCCTTTGTAGTTATAGCTGAGATTGGTGTTATAATTAGTTATTTTATAGATTTCTTTTGATCGCAGATGAAAATATATCGAAGCACCTAAACAACAAATTCAAAACGCAAAACTCAATCACTTTTTTTTTGGTCAATAAAATGAGCACAATATTTATAAAAAATTATGCGTTGAGAAATTAATAAGTTTTAGATAGTGTACAAAATTTTAGAGGCACAACCAAAACTATGGCCAACAGACTACAAGAACACATTGCTTCGGAATCGACTTTTGTTCTATATCCCTCATCTGTAGTAATTAGTAGCTACAGTAGGACCACAGGTATGAACATGAGCATAGAAAAACAAAGTAACACAAATTTACCGGCTATAAAGAAATATTAAAAGCTTTATTTAATGAAAATACTAATCACAATAAGATGAAAGAGGAATCAGTAAACTTTAAACCTTTGAGTTTCAAAGTAATTTCCAATACCATGCGTAAGGCAGCTGCTTCACGTTATAGTCAGAGCTCCTCAGTTAGGCTAGCTGGGCCAAAATCACAAAAATCACAAGCAACACAAATCCCTGTAATATCTGTTTCATTTTAGAATTAATAGTCAATTTGCTACTTAATTAAATTTACATCATTAGCCCACACCCTTGACTATAGGTCAGACTTGTAAAGGAGTGTTTTCCCTTGTTGAGCAAATGAAGATTCTTACTGCTTTGTAATCAACTATATAACCTCCAATTTTTTGGTAAATTTTGGAAAGTCTTCATTACTGGCAAAGTTTTAAATCAATCAGTTGTTTGAATTACGTGATCAATTATTGTTTTAATCACGTTATCAATCAGTCCAAAGCTGTTTGTAATATGTACAGGAGTTAAAAAGGAATCACACAATGTCGCACTTAAAGTACGAAATACGTTATTTTATGCCTCTATGTGGCGTCACTCAATAGTAATGACGTCATAAAAATGAAATAAATAAAAAATGGCAGAAAATTAGCAAGCTGCTTTTACAGTAGTACCTCTCTTTATTCAGCTTTTGAATCCCCTTTATTCTCTCAACGTAATTTACTGCACTGCATGTTAAAAACTCTCTTCTCAAAAAGTCATATCATGACTCAAATTATCTGACAAATGTGGTTGAATTTGCAATCACTTTACGTTAGAGTATAATAGCAATTACTGCACAATTCGTTACAATTTCACCGTGTAAGTACTACACAGTAAAGACAGAAGTTCTTAGGTACTAAGTTATTTAAGTAGTTTTATTCTTGAAGTATGTGGGTTAGTATACATTATGTTTTGCTTTTGATGTATTGTATAATTACATAATGAAACGTTATTGGGCCCGCCATTTTACAAAAATCCTAAACCTACCTTTCAAATAGCGTGGATAACCAGCAAATATCAGCATTAAAATTATGCTTACTGCCATACACACAAGTGGGATCAGCCACCATGCTCCAATCCAACGTGAATCCCAAGATTCAATTTCTCTGAAAAGTTTGAATTTTGATAAAAGTGTGAAGACTACACCGATGAAACTTTTTAAAGTTTAAACAATATTTAAATCATTTTTTGGCATCGCAAACGTTTTACTGTATTACTTAAACTTGTTATCCAAGCAGAGCATAAATGCAAGATTAGCATTACGCTAAAAAGATTGATTGCTAGCGGTGCTGTCAGTAAAGTCCAACGCATTACTATGTTGTTAAGTTTTAGAACTTGCGGTCAATTTTTCGCCCGAACTACACTACCTCCAAGCAAAACTGTTGTGCGGGAAAAATATTCTTTTGTTGATTTTCTTTTAATTTAGAATTTTGAGACTAACAACCTTCTGTGCAATTCTCATGCAGGTTAGAGCTGTTTCGGTTAATGCTAGATCTTTCCAGCTGAGCTGGCATAAATTTAAATTTCCAGCTGAGCTGGCACAATCTTCAAGTCTCTTGCATCCAAAAAGTATATGAAATTTAAGCGTTGAAATTGGCAATGAGGTTAAAGCAAAAAAAAAAAATTAAAAAGAAGCGAATTAAGCGTTAAAATAAGCCACAATTTTTCGACATAAAAAGGCTATCCTGAGCTTTTCATAGAAGAGGGGTTTCCAAACTGGGGTACATGTACCCCCAGGGATACATTTCGACTTTTCAAGGGTACATTACAACTTCAGTAACTACCGAGACTACTTTTGCAGTTCACATGATTTATTTTGTCTAATCACGGCAGGCAAGACAAAACTGCACACTGATTGCAACAAGAACCGTAGTTCCAAAGGCTAGAAAGCAAATACAGTCGGCCTAGCTTATTTTAAGCAAGATTCACGTCTCTTCGCCATTTGAAAACAAAATCTACTGAGAACCAGTTGTCTTGCCAATGAATTACGGCGCAATTCAATGATCGGTGATGAAACAGTTGAATTAAGAACTAGGTCAGCAGCGTAAGAAAGTGTAAAACCTTCAAATGCAAGACTGAAAAGGTGATGGTTGTTAAGCAAGGTTTTGGGTTTATAGAGCGGGTTTTTCATTACAGAAAAATATGAGAAAATTTAATGGCACACGAGCTAATTTATAAATCGGCCAAAGGGTGCCCGTGAACAAAAAGTTTGTGAAACCTTGGCATAGAGTGTTGTTATAAAACAAAATCAACAACGCAAAACCGTCACCACATTCAAAATATTCTGTATATGATAATGTCTATGACACTAGTACCATCTCTGTCTCATTGATATCCTAATGACTATCAAATTAGTTCATCATGCCTCAGTTGCAATTGACATTACAAAAATTACTTACGGAATAATGTTTTTATCGAAGTCCACGTAAGTGTTTCTTGCAATTGCAATTGATCCTAATATTCCAAGAGTTGCTCCAATGTTGATAAAAACAAAGATTTGAGCTAGAAAAAACAGATTACCAATTACACTATTTGAGAAGTTTAAAGGTAATTTTCAAACCTCTCGCATCTGAAAAAGTAGTAAAAGATGTTTTTAATTCCACAATATTCTTTCGACAAAGTCAGATTTTTCTCAAAATTCCTTCTTTAAGTCAGTTATCTACATTTTATTGTAGTGATTGCTTTTGGGAGTTTTTTTTCCGTAGAGCTAGCAAGCTTTTTATATTGTTTACATAAAAAAAAATTACTATTGGGTAGTCAAGCGGACAGAGCGTCTGCTACTGAAGCAGTTGATTTGAGTTCGATTCCCTGTCTGGTCAAACCAAAGACTATAAAAATTGGTATTCTCAGCTTCCCTGCCTGACGTTCAGCAACAAAACTTAATATGTGAAGCCTCTACCGTGTGTGATGTACAAGTTGGTTGGTGGCGGCTTGTCTCGAAGACCAAAAGGTTCCTTTGCTGTCTCTGGACTCGGCAATTTGACGAATAAAGCTGTAGAGCAGCTAGCCAATTAGACGAGACTTTAGTCTTGTTTTAGTAACAGTTCTGAGTTATGTAATGCAGTATTTTCTTCAACATTTGAATTTAGTTATTACTCCTGCATTAAATTAGTTTTTAAATACTTTTTATCACGTTATTTGATAGCGTTTTGAAAAACAGCAAAACTTAATAGATTTCTCGGCAACAACAAACATTTGACTCGGTAGAATTCGCAGTCATTTACCAAATCAAGGCCTCCGATATACAAACAAAGTTTTAAAATTATATAGAAGTCTATAGAGAGTAAAACCCATTGGTGCTGTAGGTTACACAATTAGGTTGATGCAAGCGTTGAGTTTTGAACGACAAAGGAAAGACCATAACTGGCTGTTTGAAGTGACTATAAGCGACAAAAAAAGGCCCTAAGTTTTAGATGCAGTAGATTGCCCAAGCAGTATTCATTTTTTGTGAATCAAACTCCTGTAAAAAGCTACAGAATGTGCACTCGATATAGTTTAAGTGCAAGAAGAAACTACAGAAACAGCAAACTTACTAAAATATAAACTAGTAGAACGCGGCCGCAAGCTTTGATCCAAATATACGAACCCCAATGTGTAAAATACGGTAAGTGAAGCTCCCATGATAAACTGGCCAACAAACATTATGTACATTGCGTATCGAAGTTCTGGCTTCACTTCACAGTCTGGTTTCCATTCTGGAACACATTTCACTGCAAACAAACATTAGTGAGTTCTCAAACAATTCATTTATTTATTTATCTATTTTTTGAAAAAATTAAACATTAATCCAGCTTTGCATTTACAAAATAGATAATTTTATCATTTAATCAATTAAATAATACAATATTCAATCAAAAACTGATCAATCAATATGTTAACCCTATTTTACACGGGATATTTGATCAACGCATTTTACACGAAGAGGGGGCAAAAAGATCCCCTATCTAACCAGTGGCGCCGCTAAGGGGGGCGGCCCGCATCTCACCGTTTTGGGGTGACACCATATTATGAAGTGAGTTCTTATCTCCACTGATTTGTGGTGAAGATCTTTTTTTCCGTCCTCATTTGAACTGAAAACCAGCCAATTTAGCGGCGAAGACCTTTTTTTTCTTTTTGGTTTGGAGTTCACATATTTCTGGGCCGAAAACCCTCTACTTTGACGGCAATAACCTTTTTTTTTGGTCTTCACCTATTTTTGGTCCGAAAAAGGGTGACACCACAAAATTCCGCCCCGGGTGACACCATCCCTAGCAACGTCACCGTAAAAAAATTGACTCGTAGGTCGGTGTTCATCAAAATTTTTAGAAAAATTTGTATTCAGATAATGGCTACGTCATCATTGTGACAACGACCCATCTTTTTAAAAAATGAAGACATTTTTTCGACGACGTTCCCGGCGTTTCAAATTTTTTACATACGTTTGACTTTTTGTAGTAATTATAAATACTTAAAAGAGCATTCAGGTCGAAAACTTATTTGCTCGGTTTCATCTCAAAAAATTTGGGAAGATCTGGCAACTAACTTCACCAAATTTGAGCTTTCTACGACCTTCTGTTCCCAAGATATGACAATTTAGATTCATCTTTAGGATGGATTTTTCCCTTAGAAATTTTGTCAGGGCTGCCAACTACAAACAACCATAGGTGATCAAGTTAATGCAAAACATTAGCTTCGTTAACCACTGATCCGTTAACAAAGTTCACACCTCCGTTAACGTTAATCCGTTATTTTTAGCTTTAATTAACGGAAATTAATAAAGTCCGTTAATTCGTTAACATTTTGCGTGTAATTTACATTTCCTTTTTATTCACTCGCTTCTAGAACACGTATTGACGCTGTTGAGCAGATTGTAAGGAAATATTTATTGCTATGGTGGTCTTTTTGTGTTTTGCAAGTTACATTTTAAAGTCGAATCTAATTTCAAGATAGAAATAAGTTGAAATGCACTAACGAAGCTGCGATTGGAAAATGTGTGGAAATTGCGAACAGCGATAATTAATAGACCTCTGAGGCTGCAGCTTATTATTTGTCACAAAACAGAGCTCCTTTTTTCGCTTTCTTCGATAAAACTCGAGCTAATACGCAACAAGTGCTACCAGTGCAAACTGGTTTGTACCGATACGATGAATGAATGGTGCAAGATATTAACGATAAAAACCTTAACGGAAGTTAACATGACTTAACGGAAGTTACTTTAGTCCGTTAACAGAACTTAACGGAAGTTAATTTAGTCCGTTAACATGAAAAAGCTTTTTAACGAATTAACGAGTTCAAGGAAAAGTTAGCTTCGTTATTAACGGATTAACGACTAACCTACTTGTGCCCACCTATGCAAACAACATTTCAAAAACTTGTTGCTATTTTTAAGTCTCATTAGGTGTTTCCGGCATTGTTGTTGTCAAAATAAAGTAAAGAGTCAAAATTGTAAATTATAGCTGCTTTTCCAGTAAATTCGATTCAATTTTTGTAAAGTTAGTCTTCTGTCACAATACAACCAAAATGGCAACACTGAAGTAAAACGAAAGTTGTTAACTTGGAATTGCAGTATCTTGAAAACGGCAAAACGTGCAGTAAAAAGTTGAAATTGAGTGAGAAAGCATTTTAGGCCTTGCCGAACATTTTGGCCTACAGTGAAAAACTTGACGTGAATGCCCTCTTAAGTCAAGTCAGTTACGTCACAAAAACGTCTTGTGATGTCATTTAAGTTAAGTATTGGCCAAAAAATGCTAAGCTCTCGGAAAGTAACTTCAGAAAGATTCAAAAATAGGGAAACTTTCTGATACCTTAGAAACTTAAAATTTTCCGAAGTTATTTGTAATGAAGTTTGACTCAAAGTCAAGTTGATTTGAAATAAAAATCTTATTTTTGAAGGGATTTACAACACAAAAAACCGAGAGATGGGTAACAATGCCCCCCTACTTAAAATAGGATTAATCAATCATTCAAACAAACAATATAATGTTAAAAAATCAATCAATAAATTCACCAATCAATCATTAAATTAATCAGTAACTCATCTAATCCATCAATCCTTCATTCAATTAATCTATCTATTTATCTATTACAAGGGTAGGCAAAATTGTTCAAAGAAAGAGCCTCTTGCGGAAAACCATAAACCCCAGCAAGCCGCAAAATCAGTTTACGCAAAATGATATTACAGCAATAATAACACAATGATTATTTATTCATATCAGTCTTGTACTTGACTTGCTAATCTCTGAAAATTTGGACGATAAGTTATTGATGCTGAGCGAATTAATTCTTTCAAGGGTTCATTGGCCAAGGTTGCAAGATGTTTTGATTTTACAAACTTCATTACTGAGAAAAAGAATTCATAACTATAAGTCGTACAAAATACAGAAATGAGTCGTGTACTGGTCTTTTTGAGTTTTGTATATTTATTCTTTGGAACTTGTCGCCGAAACTCAATGGTAGAGTGGCACTGACTAAAATTTTTTAGAACCATATATTATTGTTTGTCAGTCAGTTCCATTTCTACAGCGAACATGTTAATGACAAAATTAACATGTATTGACCGGCAATTTTTTGAGACTGAAGAGCTCCAACAACTTTGTAAACCTCCCCCCCATTGCAAGTTCCAGGAATAACTTAAATGGAAACAGCGCCTTTTGTGCACCCCCTCATGAAAAAATCCTACCTAGGTTTACACCACTGCATGCTTTTATGTTAACATTTTGATGCTTGTCAGCAACTAGGTTGCTGTATCTAACAGCACCAAAGTCTAACATAACCATGGAACACTGCTCCAAAAAAATGCTGGTGGGTTAAGGTGAATTTACACAGTATCCGTTTTTCGTACGTTTTAGTCCGTTTTTTAACAGTTTTGCTTCTCTATTAAAAAGTAAGCGCTTTTTCGACAGCATTTTTATACGTCCACATACGCACTAAGTAGACTGTTATATTTTGATAAAAAATTTGTTCAAAAATTTTGTGTATTAGCGATGAGAGTGATATTTCAAAATAGGGCTCTACTACCCCTTTACAAAAAATTTTTTTCGAAAATCTTTTCTTCAGTGTTTGATATTCTGGCTAGTGCGGATACGAACATATCAAAATGCGGACGAAAAAGTGCATACTTTTTCATGGAGAAGCAAAAACGCAAAAAAACGGAGGAAAACGTACGAAAAACGGATACTGTGTAAACTCACATTTCAAAAAAAAATTGAGGATTTTTATACTCAACCTCTAGAAAAGAGTCAATTAACCATTTTATAGATAGAGATTAGCGTACTGGTCGACCTGCAAAAAATTTTTTCTAATCGACCTTGTGGTTGCTGAGATATTGAAAGTCACCACTAGATGGCAGACGCGAGTGTGAAAAATTTTTGATTTAGATTTTACGAGTTTTATTAAAGGTATCGACTTAAGTGTTGTGGCTAACTACATGTTTTTGGGGGCAAGGAATCAGAATTTCAGGTTATTTTTATGATAATTTTTTAGGAAAGTCTGTTATTTGAAGTTTTTTTTAAATTTTGGGGGCAAAGTTGAAGCCCGAAAATGGGAATGAAGGATTGCACAAAATAAAAAAAAACAAATATGCCTTAAAGTCTTGACAATACACATTTTTCATTGCTGTTTCGTTTTTTCATGACAATTGTAGTCTTCATCATCTATGTTATATTTTTTGAAACAAGCTTCCAAAAATTCCTACTTTGTTTTTCAAATTTTGAATTTATTGTTTGCTCTGTATGAATACAAATATTGATTGTTTCAAAACAATTACAGTTGTTTCATAATTATACAATAAAAATATGGCTAGTCTATGTATCAGAATCAAGAAATTTACCTTATTGAGCAATACTCAGAGATCATTAGTGCTTCAGAATGAGTTTAGTTGCCATGAAGGATTTTCGTTTGATTAAATTTAAAAATGATATCAATTAGTGATTGTTTGTGCAACTTAGGTTATATAAAGTTGCTATTAATCAAAGTTATTTTGATCATTCTCACCAATTTTTTATGCATTATTTTAGAGCTTGCCAGCAAAATATTTTAATTTTTTTAGTTATTTTGGAGCAAAATGTTCAATTTTTTGGCCATTCATTAAAAATTTACGCAATAATTATCATATAACTGAAAAAAAACAAAAAAACGTAGACTGTTAATAGTATTGATTTAATAAATAAGGTAACTTAAAGTTTGCATCTCTATGCTGCAAGGATTAGCTTTTTTAATTTGCTCGTTATGACAAAGATGTAGGCTTCAACAAACAAATTATTAAAAAATACCATACTATCAAACAGCTGAATTGCTTTCTCACTTAGGTCAATACTCATGTATTAGGTGATCTTAAGTGTGCTTATTTGTGCTGTTTTCTCCCAAGACCGTGATATTCTTTTGTGCGTGCGATTTTAATTGTCATTTAACTTTATCAAATCAAAATCACATTTTTCTTTATTCTCGTTGTATTACGCTGAAGCATGAAATCAGTTTGCGGGGGTCTATCTCCGCTCTTTGCGCCCAAGCAACACTGCTCCTTTCAAAGAAAAGTCGCAGCAGTGGCGAACCGTTGGCAACACTGTCTGATTTGACTAGCCTGAGATTCGATCTCCCGCTCCAGAGACGAACGCGTTACCGCTCGATCAACTGGCCGGTCATTTAACTTCATTCCAATCGAAATTACAATTGTACCATAAATAAATTTGCAATGCCAGCTTCTTATTCTTTCAAATGACATACTGTAGCAATGATTTCGAGATAAACCCACGTGTATAATATTTTATCATTTGCATCAACATATTTGCTCATGATATTTTTGAGCTAAATTAGTTAAAAAGTATATACAGGGTGTTTCAAGAGAAACACACCGGTATATTATTAAAATAATATCAGTATTTTGGTATGTTACTTTCGAAACAGTAAACACCCTGTACAAAGCTTTTGCAATGATTAAAATTATATTTTGTAACAAAAATGCTCTAAACACCATTGCAACAATGACACCAATTTTGTGATTGACTAGCATTTATTATACTAGTTAGCAAGACCAATCAATATAATGCTATGTATAATTTGGGGCCAAAACGTCTACTAATGCTTGTTACATGTTACATGAAGCTGTATTGTTATTTGCTCTGCAGCATTTAATGGTAAAACTAAAATACTCAAAATTTGTCTCTTTACATATCCATACTTTCATTTTACTTAAATGATGAAATTTTCATGCACTGTTTTTGTAACATTATCGTGGTAGCTGAATAATCAGGTTGTGATATAACAGCAAAACAAATTGCTTTGTTTATACACATTGCTAATCAATTGTCATCCTAAATTCTTTATCAAAAACAAAGAACAATCTTTATACTACCCCAAAATATTTTTGTTTCAAAATTTTATTCAATCCTTCATCCCCAATTTGTGACCCCAATTAACCACCCCCAAAAAACAAAAAAACTACCAAAACACAATTTTATAGCAAAATTAGCCTTTATTAATCCCCAAATTTAGATTCCCCATCCCTAAAAACATATATTTTGACACAAAAACTAATTTTCTGCCGTAAATAAGGGCCTCGAAATTGATTTTTGTATTTTATATATTCTCGTCTGATATCTAGTGGTAATTTTTGACATGTCATTAACGGACAGTTTGATTCCAAAAAATTTTTTATGTAGCTTGTGCCATCCTATGTAGATAATCCATAAGCACTGTATCTAAATTTTCTAACCTAGGGTATTTGGTATTTGTTGAAATATAATGGAACGGCCCTCACCGTCTACCAAAGTCTACGTTGGTCAGAACTACTAATATCCTTTTGGAACTAATCACCTAAACAATCCTCTTACCTTTGCTACAACTGCAAGCTAAAGCTGCGTATCTACTGGACTTTTTAGCAGTTTGTAACCTCATTCTGCAGCTGCCCCCTTCGAGCAAGTTTGGCCGATTGAGCGTTGTTTCATTATAGTGACGTGGCAATAATATTTTATCGATCATACTTTCAAAAGAAGCGGTACTTCAAAAAGTTAAATATTGAAATTGATAAAAAAAATAACTTTAAAGGGTTAAAAAACTTAAAAATTTATAAAAATTCAACACAACAGCCACAAAATTTAAGTCGGCGAGCCACAGCCACAATTATCCTCATCTATCTGTCAAACAATTATTTAAAATCGAATTATTTAATTACCATTTCGCAAACCAATCTGTGAATCAATTTTCCGATTTGTCAATCCGTCAATCATCCCATCAGTCAATCAGTCAATTTTTCAAAAAATACGATCTTATAAATGATTATTTAATTGAAAATACGAGCAATGAACTTTAGTCAATTTTATAAATGCTTAAAGATTCGCTACCAATTCCTCAAATTAAGCGTTAAACTTCATCGAAATAACAAAATCGAAATCATGAAATTTTTAATTTATCAAATTAATAAATATGAATAATCGTTATGTTTTCGTTTTCTGTAGTTTTTTATTTTTTATTTGCTTGATATTGCAAACATGTTTGTCTGTTTTACAATGAAATTATACCGTGAGAAAAACAATGGTCTGATTTGATGGTACCAATTGTTAATAAATAGAGTATATTTCGTTAACGTACAGCGATATATTGGAATTATATAATACTGTTTTTCACCAAGATTCTTTTGTTATGCAATACTTATACAACTAAATTACGCAAGCTAGGAGATGACGAGTCAACAGTTGCTATATGTTCTAGTCTTTGTTTGTCTAGTTTGAGTCAACTTTTCGCTATCGTAAAGTATATCCAAGAGTTTCCTGCCAACAACAATCACGGACCAAAATGTTATGTAAAGATTTTTGTGTAAATGATGACACAAAAATTTATATCGAGATAAAAGGATTGTGCTCTATAAATTGGTAATAAAATTAAAAACTGTGTCACGATGTAACAAATTCGTCCAGCCCATTAATTACATTGAAATCTGTCAGGTGCCATTTCATAGAGGCCTGTTGTAAAATGGGGGAGGGCGTAAACAAACGCTCCCAGCCCAAATATTCCACAACTGATTGCAATTGCTCTTGCTTTGCTCCATCGTTCACCAAAAAATGCAACAAAAACAACAAAAACGCAAAACGCAATATTAGCTCCGGAGGCAATGAAGACAGAATCGGACTTCTCCAGATCAAATCTGCTTTCGATATCGGGAGCATTTACCACTGTTACACCCGCCAACATGCAAGCTAAAAATATAAAAGTAATAAAACTTACTTTACATTTTCTCAAATGGTTTTCTTTCGATATAATTTGATGGAATACAACGATGATTGGAGTCGAAACCGATTGTTTAATTTTATAGAACTTCATTTTGATTTTTGACGGATTATTGAACGTTAAATAAATTTTATCTTTGCAAGATACCGGTAGAGCAAACTGTTTTGCAGGATACATTGCAAGACGCATAAATTGGGATTAATGATGAAGTTTTACAGAGTTTAGAATGCAAGCAGAAACTGTCAGTCATTTTTTTTCACCAAATGAAATGAAATTGAATGATAAGAAGTTTCGGGACGGGCTCGGGCTTATATTTTCAGATTCGGTCTGAACTAGTCGACTTGTTTACAATAATAGTTTGACCGGCCCGAGATTAAAACTTTAGACCTCCCGTTCTATAAACGAACCATTACAGCTCATTCAGTCGGACTGGCCGGAACGTTTTAGCAAACTCGATGTAAAAATCTTACATGTAACAGCAGCAAAGAGGCAGTAACAAATCGTAAAAGCATATGAGTTGTTTAAGTAGCGGAATGCTTTGGGGGATTTCCAAACTCCAAGTATCTTGTAGTCATCTTCCTCAATAATTTTTTCTCCATTCATTATGGTAATACAAGAAGTTAACTTGCTCAAAGCTACAGAGTACTTAGTTCTCGTGATGTTGATGTACCAATGTTAGCATTGCTAATGAATAAACCTAGAAAAGAAAAGAAAAAATCGAACGCAAACTATAATTTTTTACATGAAAGAAAACATACCATATTTACTTGAAACTAAAACATGGTTTAAAGCAGTACGATACCAAAACATCTCAACTTAGTTGGAAGTTGCTGGGTTTCGAAAAAAAAACAACAAAAACACTAAAAGCTGTATGATAACAGCAAGACTGAAGTCATTCTAAGGATTTAGTTACAATAAAAATACAAACCTTTTCGCCTGAAAGCATGAAAATAGTGCGATTAAACAACATATACGTTCGTGTAGTGTTTGTTCTAATGTGCCACATGACTTAAATTCTTTCGAGGTTCTGAAACAATGTAAATCAGATTTTCAGGCCAAAATTCATGAAGCTTTGTTAATCAAAAAACAAAGACCTAGTTTAAACAGGCAATTATATGGTTATGGCTCGTCCTTTCCATTAAATGTCTACAAACGATAATGACGTCTGTTGATTAATGTGCAGTTTTTACCCTCGAATTTCCTTATTTTCCATTAGTAAATGAACTGTTAACCTGTTAAATGCGATTGATGATTTTTATTGTTTTAACGCCCGGTGACTCGAAACTTTGATATCGCTTGATTTTTTGTGTTGCATTTTTTCCAGTTAGTCTAAAGTCAACATGGCAATATTTTAACTAATACCTGAAGAGGCCTGATGAAAGGCGAAAACGTTTGTATTTTTATTGTAAATAAATCCTTAGAATGACTTTAGTCTTGCTGTTTACTGCTATTATTTGGCTAAGTAAAATTTTCACTTTACCAAAGTTATAAAAGCTGTATCTCAAATAAAAAAAGCTACGTGGAAAGAGCGATTTTGCCCTCATACAAATTAAAGCTTATACACCCAATCTAATTAGCAGAGTCGCGAGTACCAGCGATAACTCAGAAGTAAAGTGTCGAGCTGGTGATTGAAAGGCAGGGCCTACGAGAGGAAGTTTTAGTGCCAGGTGGGTACATCGTACCCGGAAGATCCTAAAAGTGCACGCGTCATGTGTTCTGTAAAACTTTTCAATAAGGTAGTTATGCTTTTAGTTATTTAATTCTGCCTTCACCTGAGTTCAAACTAAAACCTATCCGAATTACTGCGAAGACCTTCTTTTTGGGTCTTCATCTAATTTCTGGCGGAACGCAATTGTAATTAACCTATCAGTCTTCGCACGCTCTGAAAAATTTCTCTCTGAGGCCCTGTCAAAAGGTCGCTGACTGCGGTTTAATTCCGAACTAGCAATTCTTCGGAGTATCGTTTGGAAAGACACTCAAAGCATATTTTTCATTGGGGCCCAGTAGTTTACACATTGCTGTGGCCCAGCCTGAAGAAAGACTTGCAATTATACAGAACTCAAAAAAAAGGTGCTTTGCTTTGGTGTGGTTAGACAGACGCAAAGTGCTTGGTTCATACGCCTAAATAAACGAGAAGAAGCGAGCGTGTTGAGGTAGTTAGATTATATACAGGGGCGCAGAGAGCCAAACGTGGGCCCGGGGTCAGCTCAAATATTACACATCACCGGTTTTGTGAATTCCAAAACAGACGAGGAAAATGCCACAGTTTTGTCCGGATTTTGATGTGATCTCCCCCCCAAATAAAAAGGTCTTCGGTCTTCCACATATTGATTTCTCAGTGTCATTTCGATAGGCCCCCCTGAAGCCCATGGGCCCCCTAAAGTCCATGGGCCCCGGGGTCATTGTACCCCTTGCCCCCACATCTTGTAGGCCCTGGTTCTATATTGAGACTATTTAGCTTACTACGATGAAACTGGCAAACGAAGCCAAAAAAAATGCAAATTTTAGGGGCAAACAAAATAAAAATCTTTGGCAAGCCGTTGGCAATACTGCGTCCGATTTGACCGGTTAGATATTTGAACCTCAGAACTTATCCCGCTCTTGAAAGGACGCACTACCGCTCACCACAAGTTTTAAGTTTGTTATAGCAGAAAATATATGTACTATTAAAATTTTCTTCAGAATTCGGCTGTTCACCACATTCTCGTGTGACATTATCTAAATAGCCGGGTTACTAGTGACAACTTACACCGTTTAGTTAAAAATTACGACTTTTTTTTTGAATATTTATGAACAAAATTTAAATATCAAATGAGAGTACAGTTTTCTTTTAACGTATAGCGCAATTTCATTCAAATTTCAAATAAAATATTTTCATGAATTGTTTCTATGCTTTTATTTATTTTTTTGTAAAGTTTTTCTTAGAGCTATTAAACGATCTCCTTCAAAACCTTTCTTAAACATTGTAAATGCTGATATGAAATAAAATTAGGCCATATTTTTAAAACTTTTTGTGGAAAGTAAATCTGGGATTTTTAAAATTTTCTCCAAAGACAATTTCTAATTTTTCATAGCACAGTAAGCGTAACGCTGTCTTGCTGATTTCGATTTTTCTGCTTGTGAACATTTGAGAACGTACAAGTTTAATTTACGGTTATATTCTTAGCTTATATACCGTAATTGTTTTTTGATCAGTCTGAGATTAATAATTGATTGATATCGCAACGGTAATGGGCGATGATTATGACAAGCATGCTGATGGTCACGTATCTGTTTATGACAAGCTGTATGATTGTTCATTAAATTTAAATTGTTAAACTCTTTATTTGCTTATTTAATTTTTATTGAAAATGTCCTAAATACATAACTGGCACAACAAACGTATGCTTGCAGAATTCTTTGTTTAAAAAATCAACTATTTTTATTCTTGTAAAATTTTCTTCTTGCAGAATCTCTTTCTATAAAAATTCAACAATTTTTAATGAAATATCAATTTACAGCCGGTGTAGGTTTTGTAACAAATGATGTTCACGAGCCTTTTGTGTAGAAATAGTTGCACAATTATTCGTTCACACATTAAAAGAATCTTGATTAAAGTTAATCATGTAGTTTAGCAAGGATATAATAACGAGTTTACCACCATATCACATGGTAATTATTTCAACTTTAAATCCAGTAATCGTATTGTTTATTCTTTGTTCTTCATCACCATCAAAATATTTCGACTAAATTTAAAACATAAAAAAAGTTACTAAATGGTACTGTTACTTGCTCTTTGTGTTTTTTTTGCAATGCAGTGCCTTCAAAGCCAGAACAATAAATGCACTAAAACATATACAAGATTTTTTTTCCCGATAATTATTGGATTTTAAACAGCATGGCGTTTTGCAGTGACTCGTGCGTCAATTTCGACGAAATATAATGTAAATAATTGTAAAAAATTGAATTGCTCTTAATTTAAAGGAGAGTGGATTTAATTTTCAAAAGACGCCAGAAGAAAAAAGTAAATAGTGCAAAACGGCAGCGGTGTTGCAAAAGAAAGTTTAATGCGTGGCACACGTGCCGTGCCCAATTGTGACTCTGCCGTAAGTTGTCAGATTATTTTATTGCGTACTATGAAGTACTAACAGTATTTAGGATTAAACATTAATAAAACATTGCGAGCTGTGGCTTAATTGCATTTTAAACCCGATTGTTTTTTATAAGTAATTTGACGTAATTGATCAATACCACTAAAAGAAAATTATTATTGATGATGAATACATTAAATTGTTTAAACCGACTCATATAGTGTATAAATTAGCAAAAAAAAAAGAAAAGAAATAGGTTGTACTAGTAGACAAATTACACAAAAAAGCTAAGCAATCTCGTGCATGAGGCAACCCATTAATAATCAAAACGTTTAAAACTACACAGTCAATACATAATTAATGATGTAAACTTAATCTACGTCTTATTACCACCCAAATTTATTAATGCATACGTAAATTCTTTTTTGGGAATTTGAAAAAAGCATAAATTTTTTAGTCTTTTGATAATTGAAAATTTCAAAAAAAAAGCGCAAAATTTAGTTAGATTAGCATCTTAGTATTATTATACTGTACTTTGTATTGTCAGGAAGTCGGTAAAATATTAGAGTCGGCAAGATATCTTTTGAAGATTTCCAGTATTAAGTTCGTTTAAGCACTCTGCAATTATAGTACATAGTTTTTTGATTATTGCCTTCATAATTATATACAGAAAATCTGCAACAGTGAGGACTGCAATTGGCCGTGCATATATGCAGCATGCTGTAAGTCTAATTCCAAAAAGGGCAAAAGTGAATTAGGTATTATCCCCCTAAAAGAGTGAATTATCCCCCTAAAAGAGTGAATTACTAAAGGCAAAAGTGAATTACCCAAAATGGGAAAAAGTGAATTACGGATTCAAACACTCCCCTACTGGTTAAATCACTTTTTACAATCTAATGGGTTGTTTTGCAGGAATTCAATTTTTTTTTGGTTTTAGAGCTTTATACAGCTTTTTATTATGCAATAATCAGAAAGAGTTTTGGACAAGTTTTATAATATTGTGGTGGGTGGTACAATAATCAATCTTTTCTACTTGAAATAGCATGAATGCTACTGCATCAACAACAATAGGACTAACAAGTCCAACTCTAAATTTTACGACGAGCAAAACTGAACTAGACCGCGAACTAGATGTGGTTCTCGCTGTGACGTTGTCTGTTTTCAGTTTTTACTTAATGTCTGTAACCATCGCGTACTATATCAAACATTCACAAGCGAGTCTTCTCTGGACAAATTGAATTTGTTGCCTATCCGCTATTTTACTTTTTTTTGGCACCTGTTGATACCAAGCTGAAATCCAGCTGCTAAACCGCACCGATTTATTCTGTCAAGTGAATACGATCGTCAACGTTGTTAGGTCCATCGAAAACAGAACTCTTGTTTATATCGTGCTTTGGATTCGTCTACGAAACTTTTATAGGACTTTTACCAAAATAAGCAAAGCAAGATTCGACGCCTTTAGTTATGGTCTTTTAATCACGATTATTTTATTGTCGCTCATTCAAGTATTCACGTTGGTAGGCTTACCGAATGCTGCGGGAAAAGACGGATGCAAATCAGAAAGTCCAACCCATTTCTTACAAATTTTTACTCCTTTTGTTTTTGTGGTTGTAAGTTTGTTTCAGGTAAGAAAAATCAATTTCGCTGATATTTTCAGCTTTATGCAACTAAATGATATGCAATAGTAACTTAGCACGAAAAAACTTCAAGTTATACTTGTTGAACAGTTTCAAAACGAGCAGTAGCTTACAAATTAATTTTTTAACTATAGGTTTACAGTCTATTTTTGCACTTCAAAAGTAATTGGTATTCTCTATGCATATGATATAGTAAGAAAGCAGTTTGATTGCCGTTTGATGTACTACTGATAGATGAGAAGATAATGATTGCAAATACTAACTTTTTGAAACAATCCAAATTTTCGCTTATGGTTTATTACTGTTTGGTCAATTTTTGTTTGTTTTTACTTTGACAGCACAGCCTAACATTATTAAATAAAAACGTATCACCAAGTATGAACAAAATTGAACTCACACAGCAGCAAAATAATTCTACGAATGGGTTTAATAATCATCGTGCAAAATCTCAAGCCACAAAACAAAATCAGTCAATAATCTATCAATCTCGAAAAATTTTTGGAGAATTATTTACAATCGCAACTATTTTGTTGCCTTGTCCAAAAGAGACCGACGGGATCTTATGTCAGTTTTCAAGTCAAGCTGCCACTTGCCCATAAGTCACTTACTCACATGGTCGGTGGAGCTTCACGGTGTCTCTTTTAATGCTGAACTTCAAGCAGAGAAGCTGTGAATACCAATTTGTATGATCTTAAGCTCAACCCGACCGGAACTCGAACTTGATTTCACCATTTTAGAACCAAATTCTATCTATCCATCCGACCATTGATCGGTATAAACTTGTCAGACATAGTTTTTTCAGATTATTAACTCAGACGCTTTATTTTAGTTTCTTCTGTTGGGTCCTGTTCTTTATCCAATGTACAAGAAAATACAGACCAAAATGAACAACAGTCAAAAGAAGAAAAACCGTTTCGAAAATATCTTTGTACGTCTGAGCATTTGTACTGCGATTTGCATTGTAACTGATTTGGGATTTATAGGACTTTCGGTACAAAATTTGTCTCCAAGGTTTTCCGTCAGTTTTATTCCCATTTGCTATTCGTTTAACATGTTAATCAATGTTGTGGCGGTGTTGGCTTCATTTTCTGACTTTCGACTTCGTTTTTTCCCTTTCCATAAACCCAAAGTTGTTCCGAAGAAAACCCCTCTATAAAAGTGCAAACATCAACCCAATCCAGGCTCGAAGTTACACAAATTGATGACAATAAATCTGATTCTTCCCAACCTTCAAAACTTTCTGACTTTTTATCTGCTTAAAACAGTTTTTTTGTTTGTATGTACACTTTTTGTTTACAAAAACTATTTGAAAAGACCACGCAGCGCATGTTGCAGAACCGTATATGTGCAATACAGTACCGTGTAATCATAAGCGTAGCCCCATCAAAATGCCTCCAATGATAAAAATGAGACAAAAAAGACTTGTTTCTTCAATTTGAGCTTCTTTGTGCATTTTTGGGTATACAACAGTAGACACGTACATTCCGTACAACAGTAATTAACAATAATATTGAAAACCAGGAGGTCCGAGCCCCCGCAATTCAATTTTGCCAACCAATTTTAATGTATAGCCTGGGTGAAATTAAAGGTTTTTGTCTTAAGAGTTGCTTCCTCAAGCCCTCATTTAACCTTTTTAGGTAAGGAATGCAAATACCAAGACCGGATTTACCATATATGGCCCAAAACCAGGGGCCCGCGCTCAGATGGTAAGGCTTTTTTTTGGTCTTTACCTAAATATTTGGCAGGAAGATGTTGCAATTAAACCCACAGTACCAGAGGCCCAGCGTAATGTAAATCCGGCGCGGCAATGACTTGGCTAGTATGTGTACCCATCTATTGTACCTTTTTTTTTTATAGCAATTTACTTCCGCCTTGCCAGTTTTTACGCAAAAAAATACTTATGAAAAAAAATTAGCTAGTTTGAATGCTCAATGTTTATTAAACAAATTATTGAACGTAAATTGAGGAGGCTTGAACCCATGGCCGTACAAGTACTCCTATAACGGGTTAATTTCACAACATAACAAAAATCTCTAAGGAAAATCTTCGAGTGGATTATTATTTGCAGAAGGCAGAGCACCATAAACCCCTCCCTACCTGGACCAAATCGCTTACAAAATTTATCGCTAAAATGCACGATTTTAGACGTGTTTTGAACTAAGATTGCAAGTAAAAGAAGGATTAAACAATTCAATTTTTTTCAATTGGCTTTCAATTGTTACAAATTTAGTTCTTTCAGATGACTATGAACACATGCAAAATGTGATCCAATGGCAACAAAATAGCTTTTTTTTTTAAAAAACTTACAAAAAATCGCCCAGCGGTTGGGGGCTTTTAACCCAGACCCCCATAGTCTCCGGCGGCTGGGGGCTGTTCCCCCAGACCCTTGTCTATGGCGTGTTTGAGTTACTCTAGTTGACTCAAGACGTCTCCCAAGTTAGACATTTGCACTTTTTAGCTATTAGTTTAAGCTTTTATCCTTCAGCAAAACCCTGCTTAAGTGCCAGACACAGGCCACAGCTGTTGATTTTACATTCCACGATATCTTTTCCCCATAAGAAGTTCCGCTTTTGAAAACTTTTGATGACGTCGTTGCATGTTATTTGTGGTTTGGGCCTCCCCCAATCAAAAATCCTGGCTACGCCTATGCGAATAGTAATACAAAGCATGCGGGAGCACCGTAGCGAAATAAAATAATCAGGTTTTAGCAATCATAGCCAGTGGGCTGTTAGTAATGTTTTATTGTTGCAGCCTTGACAATCAAAAAAAAAGGAAATTTACACCTTTTCCTATAAAATTTAAGAACAAAATACTGTATAATGCTTAAAATTTGGGAACTTTAGCTTACCCAGCAAATTGGTTTTTTGACTATCAAAAAAAAATCAAAACAATAGTAATACTGAGATTGTATTTTTAAACATGCTTCGTTTGAATATTTTTTAAGTAAAAGATTTTACAGTGAATATTGAAATTTGCATCAGAATTTTGTCATTATTGCTCAGCAAAATGCAAACAATAACGTGAAAAATACTTACGATTAAATATTTATGAGATTTCTATCATCCACTAAGTTTTAAATTGATATGCCTCAGGCTTTTATGCATCAATTAGGTCTGTATGCATAGACTAAATTTGCATTTTTTATCCAAAGATTAACAAAAAATTTTTAAGCAGCATGTTATAATTTTCGCAACCATATTGCAGAATTGTGTTTCCAGTTGGTCAAGCGGTAACGCGTGCGTCCATATAGCGGGAGGTTTGACGTTCAAATCTTGGGCCTCTCAAATCGGGCACAGCGTTACCAACAGCTTACCACCGCCATGGCATTTCTTTGAAAGAAGTGTGCTGTACGGGTACAATGGCGCTGCGATTGGCCCGCAAACTCGTTCCACGCTTCGGCGCATTACAGCGAATATAATAATACATTTGATTTGACGTTAAACAATTTTGTAATGTTTTTTTACGCATTTTAGACAATTAAATTTAAATCGCTATTTTTAGTGGTGCGATTGAACTTCTCGAATCGGAATGCACCATATATGATGCATTGCCTCTTTTATGGTCTGTGTTGCAGTTTTAGCCAAAATTTTTGGTCTATTTATTTTAATGGCCATTTATTGATACTAAGCTCTTTGTAGCGGTTTTGCACCATAAATTTATAAAAAGTTTAGATTGTTGAAATGTTCTATTGACAGGCTATAAGCGCTGTTTGTCAGGCATGTTTGGACAGATTTTCAGAGTTAGGTAGTTTTCACAGCGGCAACAAAAAAAAAAAAAGTGAATTGGTTATTATAATATGGGCTACCGATTAAATTTGTAGTTGTTCTGTGTTTTGTGCCCATGTTACTTGTGTATTTTAAAAGTTTACGTTTTTTCAATCGAAAGTTAGTTAGATGACTATCATTTAAGTCACGTGTTTTTAAATTTTGATCACATGACCATACTAAGATCTATGTTACCGGTTCTAAACAAAACATTTTTTAATCTATTCACAAGCAACCATTCTCAAAATTCTGCATCTTAGTTGAGAATATTTTGCATGATTACGCCAACAATTCAGGTGCACTTTCATTTTCCAAAAATGACGTCATTTCCCTATTTCACACTAATTAGTAATTAATGTGCAGTAAAAGTAAAAATTTTGGAGACTTTTCAATTTTTTTTCAGCATTCAGCACATTACATTCACCTCTGTTCACGAAAAGTTTCGAGGGAGCTACGCACAGCATTGAATACGTCACATGAGCTGAACGTCAAACGTCGTAAAATTTTTATAAGCAAGATATGAAGTCATTTTGATGACATCATCAGAGCACGAGACTACCGATCTGACGAAAATTTAGAATATGGAGCTTCATTAAAGTAAATTTCATAACGTTTCAGAAAATGTGTGGTTAAACGAAGTTTCAATGTACAGTGAGTGATTTGTCTGCACTTAAACATAACTGCCAAAAATTACTTAAGAAAGTCCAGTCACGAGGAGGTTAAACTCAAATGTTTTATTTCTTTACACGAGTAAAAGCACTGATTAAAAGTACATCAATTCTTTCTATTCCTTCATCATTTAGCCGTAAAGCAAATTACACATTTTTTTTATAAAAACTAGCAAATTTTAGATTGAAGCTGATTGTGCTTAAAATCCTAAGAATGTATGGAGCTTCATTAATTTGTACTTAGCTCTTGAATTTTTTGGGGGAGTAAAGTTACAAAAATTAAAAAAAGAGCTCTTGTGCTCGATGGTCAAAGCTGCAGCAAGAACAAAACAGTCCTTTGTCTACGATAACAGTAAAAGCTGTTCATATCGTTACGAGACGGTACAAAGTAAAGCAGTAATTAATTTTTGTTTTAAAAATTGGCTGGTGTACCTAATTGTTTTTTTGCGCCTTGGCATTTGTTCTTAAATTCAGAAAAGAAGAGACTCGTTTTCATATGAATTTGCTTTTTCAAAAAAAAGGGTAACTCAAACCTGTAATGATTATCATTGGGTAACATCGTATGATTTTCTATATCGTTGTGAGTGTTGCGCACACGTCTTAATTGAGTGGTTTGGGAACACTCCGGGTGCCAACAAAGATGATTGGCTACAGAGAAACGCGCTCGGAACTCGAATCTCAACTTCAGCTTCTTGACTCCTGCTCAATTCTCCACCAAGCGTGTAGATCAGATCGATGTTTACTCACAGCAGAAGTAAAATATTCAAAGAGCAAGCGAACGAGCGAGCGAGCGTGCGAGCGAGCGGTTTCTGTTAAAAAGGTAAAATGAACACTAACGCAGTGGCAAACTTCATTAAAAACATTACATAATTAATTAGCCAGGCTTAATAACAGAAACAATAAAAAACATCCAACTCGACATATTTTGGAGAAAACCGTCTTAAAGAATTATAATGATTTAACTCTTATCCAATTCGATTCATTTCCCAACATTAATCATAGTCAAACATTACTAATTACAATCCTTAACGTACCAAACTGTTTCGCCCAAACGACTGTAACGGTGACGGAAGAGAACACAATAACACGATGAGGACGACGGCTGATAGTATCGTAATGCGGTTTTTGAGGTTTAATCTACAATTTATATCAAAGCTTAAATTTAAGACCGTAAAATAATCAGATATTTAAATGCCGTTGAAACATTAGGTACAAACATAACGAGTGAAAGGTGCAAACTAATTTCGATTACATCCAGAACGTGAAGCATTGAAGTTTACACAGTTTAACAATTATTAATATCTTGACATCAATATCATTAAAGATGACAGTCCAGCACGAGTTTAACTAAAGTGCAAGAAAGCAGTAGACCAAGTTAATGTTTTACCCTTCCACAAAGGAATAGAATTGTTACAGATAATATTAAAGTTATTGCAATGAAAACGTACCTTGAGAATTTCCAATGTCGCAGTTTCCAATTCAACAACTCAACTTAACTTGTCAATTTTTAATACACAAAATCCATGACGTTACCTTGACAAGATCCAACTGCGAACTAATTTCTAGATTTTACGTGAACAACAAAAAACGCTAGAAAAAGGATGTGCAGTGTACAATCAAACGTAAAACGAAATTCAGGTCAGTCTTTGGGCGATAATCCGCCGCTTAATATAGTGCAGTCTGAAAATCCAATTTGCATACAAAATTACGTTCAATATTCTATAAACCAGTTCCAAAGGTTCGAATCTCGTTGCGGCAAATTAAAATTTACGATGTAGGCGTGCAATATTTTACAGTGAGTGTAAGTTATTGCTTTTTATGTGCTAATGAAATAAAGCAATTCTTTCTTTTACTGAAGTACAAAAAATATTGTCAATAATTTACGCCTAGACCTATTTAAAACAATATACTTCCAACATACTGTAATGCAAATCATTTTAAAATGCCAAAAAATTTACTGAAATACCCAAGATGTAAAATACAACGGTAAATCTCTCGGTTTTTGCAGCCGGAAAGGAACTATGGAAGAAATAGCTGAATGTCTTTCAAAAGTACTGTTAAATGAAAAATCGGTGCAGACAATTGCATTTTCTCGTGTGCGGCAATTTGCAATGGTGTTTTTTCTTGTTTGTTGTGATTTTGGATTAAAAAGTGTCAGGTAACATCTGTAGTTTTTGTGTTTTAACTAAACTACCAAATTTTATCAGAATACCACAACTATCGACTACAATTTTTATTGAATTACCATATTGACCGGTGATAATTGAAACGACTAACCATCACTTTTAAGAGCAAGATTTATTTTGATTAGACGAATTGGATGCGTCCAGACGCATTCTTGAATAATGAAGCTATTTCATAGCAATAAATTTATTATTTTAAGCTTATAAACGGAAGAGTTGGGTTGGAAGCCGCAGTTTCAAGCAGTGCATCGGGAATGGATAAGAATGTTTTATTTCATTCCGCGTGCCAGACGTGCAACCAGACACGTATTGCCAGCGGATAATTTTGGAAAGGCAAACACAAAACTTGGGAGAGCAAAACTTTTTCGCTTATCTTAGCAATTGCTTGGTTTTAAAACCAATAATTTTTGTTTCACTAATGTAGGTTGCAAAAGTTTCGTATTTTGCTTCTTGCCATTATAAAAAGACGAAAAGTTTTTGTCATATCAAATTCCAGAGGCTATTAGGGGTCGGAGCCGCCGAAGGCAAGGGGTTTGGGCGCATAGCCCCAGCGCTCGGAGATTTTTATAATGTCTTTTGCAAAAAAAAAAACAATTTACGGCATATTTTGATTAAAATTGTTGCTCAAGAGCACTGCAAATAATACCACTGCAAAGCATGGTTAAGCTGGCTGCGTTAAGTAAGCTAAGAGCCCGATGACTATATATTGGTAATAGGAAAGTTTCATTCATGATAGTTCCAGCCATGACACAGATCTGTAATTCAAAAATCTCACAAGTTTTATCCTAATCAGACTAATTTCCCCATATTTTTTAAAGAAAAATAATTTGAAGGGGACTAATGAAGCAAAGTTTGAGAGAAGTGATTGATAATAATTAACTATAATTTAGTCCCCCTCACAAAAAAAAAGAACACAAAAGAAAAAAACAATCAAATCAAATCAAATCTTTCATTATACTCGCTGGATTACGCCGAAGCGTGTAACGAGTCGGCGGGGCCCATCTCCGCGTCATTGCGCCCGGGCAACACAGCTCCATTCGAAGAAATGTCGCAACGGTGGCGAGCCGTTGTCAACACTGTGTCCGATTTGACCGGCCCGAGATTTGAACCTCAGACCTCCCGCTCCAGAGACGAACGCGTTACCGCTCGACCAACTTAGTAATGATAATAAAAAATATTAAATAATTATTACACACTTTTTCAATTAAGCCTAACTGAACATTTTTTTGGCAAGTACTCAAATTTGATCATTTTCGGCCGATTTATTTTTTAAGTTTTTAGTTATGTTATTTGCAAGCTAAGTTAGATTTTTAAGAAATTCAGCACCCTCCCAAATAAATATTTTAGAATCAGATTTAATCAACTTTGGATTACATATCTCTCCAAAAGACTAGATCTGGAACGCTGAAAACCTATTTTCCTACTGCATATTTTGATTGGCTGACCAATGGGATGCTTTAGCTCCCTACCCGCCCTCTGGCTAAGCTATATTGTTGATGAAATTATTTTGAAATAACAAATATTTGCGTGGTTGCTGTGAACTAGTTACTATTCTTGTCTTTTAGATGTGCGCAGTTACAATTGCTGAAATAGAGCAACATATTATTCAAAAATATAGCTTCTAATTTTTAAATAACACCATACATGTGAGATGTAAAATAACTTTTTTTATAATTTTCGAAGCTATTAGGTGACTTGTTGTCAACTCATGTAATACAACTGCGTATAAATTTTACTTCAAAATTTTTATACACTATTAAATATCTTATCAAAATTTAAGCTTTTTATAGACCTTAGTTGATGCGTAAGTGAACTGTCAACGAGGATAGAACAAGGATTTGCTGATATATATTTAGAACGACCTACGCTCGCGTCGCGTGTTCCACTGTTTTTACTCGGCCATTTTCCAACTAACGAGTGCGAAATTTCAGACTTTTGCTTATAACTCGAGAACAGTTTGGGCCAGCTACATGAAATTTTGACAACTGTTTTAGATTAATGAGTTATATGTTTGTACCAAAAATCGAGGCTATAGGTCTCGTGACTTTGGTTTTAGAACCCGAAAATCGCCCTGCAAGTTTGACTTGTAAAAAGCGGTCTTAGTCAAAAACGGCTGAAGTACGGCAAAAAATATTTCATATGGTTGTATGTCTTAAGATACCCTTTCATCCCAACCAACCCACGCTTGGCCGCGATGAGGTTCATTTCTTTTTTTTTTCCTTTTTTTTCTTCCTAATTTTTGTACTCTCTTCTTCTCCTAAACCACAAAACATCGAAATCTAATTTTTTTGTAAAGATGCTGAGCTGCAAACGCAATTATTTCTCCCGAAATTTTTTGGGGCAACTCCATCGAGAACCCCCCCAAAATGGGGCCCCCAAAAATCAATTTTTTGAACGGCTCAAGCTAGAGTGCTAGTTTTTTTTGCTATCAGTAAATATTTAACAGACGAATATTTTGACATAGTTTTGGGGTGCCACCCCCTCGGCAACCCCCCCAAATGGACCCTCCAAAAAAATCAATTTTTTGAATGACTCAACTTAGGATGCCAGTTTGTTTTGATATCAGGAGATATCTAACGGACAAACATTTTGACCTAGTTTGGGGGTGCCACCCCCCCGGGAATCCTCCTGCCAACTCCCGGGGACCCCCCAAATGGACCCTTCTAAAAATCAATTTTTTGTACGGCTTAACTTAGAGTGCTAGTGTTTTACGATATTAGCAGATATTTAACAGACGGACATTTTGACCTAGTTTGGGAGTGCCACCCCCCTGGGAAGCCCCGCCAAATGGAACCCCCAAAAATCAATTTTTTGAACAGCTCAATTTAGAGTGCCAGTGTTTTACGATATCAGCAGATATTTACCAAACAAACATTTTGACCTAGTTTGGGGCGTCACCCCCCCCCCCCGGAGACCCCCCAAATAGACTCCCCAAAAAATCAATTTTTTGAACAGCTCAATTTAGAGTGCCAATGTTTTATGATATCAGCAGATATTTATTAGACAAATATTTTGACGTAGTTTGGGGCTGCCACACCCCCGGAGACCCCCCTAAATGAACCCCTCCAAAAATCAATATATTTAACGACCCAAGCTAGGGTGCCAGTGTTTTATGACATCAGGAGATATTTAACTGACAAATATTTTGACTCTACTTTTCTGGAGGTTCCATAATCAGATATTTTTGAATAATTGCTGATTTTATGGTAGACAAAAAGTACTTTTGAGCGTCACAGCATTAGCTACGCGTCGGTCGTTCACTGGGTTTGCTGGCAAACTCCCATTGAGTGTTCAATTTGATTTTGAAACAAAAAATTTGTTGTGTTTTGTCTGACCAGCCTATGATTGACATGCTTTTAGTCTACCAGTAAACTGGTACAGGCTAACTGAAATAAAAGTGAAACGTATGCTAATGCAAATGCTACATAAAATCCAGCAACTGACTAGAAATGATTTCTGCTGCGTATGTGCGCTCCATCTTACCTTCCTCTAAGACTAAGTAAGCTTTGTTTTAGCACATTACAAAATTTTGGAAAGCAGTTGCCTTCGTGGCTATGTGCCTGCGTGCAACCGAGATTTGAATAAAAGGAAACTTGGAAGTAACTGTATAAAAAACTAAATTACGCACAATGGAGGTCTTTGGGACAAAGTTAAAATGCCCTCCCTCTACAAAGCGAAGTGGTGCTCACCAAATTTTTTAGAAAAATTGGTTTTGAGTTGATAACGTCATCACAGTGACATTGAAGCCATCTTTTTGAAAAACGACGCATAAGTGTTTCAAATTTTGTACAAGTAAGTTTGTTGCTGGATACTGAATCTGAATGTCTAAGTCTAAGTAATTACGTCACAAAAACATCTTACAACGTTATTTTTAGTTGAATATTGTTATTATATTGTTAGCTGGCAAAAAATACTTAGATTTCGGAAACTGACTTTTGAAAATCTTAAGATTGGAAAACTTCCCGTTACCTTAGCAATTAACTTCAAATTTTAAAAAATACAATGCGAATAAATTTGACTTAAAGTTGGTTGACTACAGGCAAAATTCGTTTTTTTTGAAGGGATATTTAACTAAAAAAACAACAACTGAAATTGGCCATTTTTGATATATTCTACTTTGGCCTAGGACTAGCTTTTTTGATTTCTACCTCAAGTCTAAAAATTGGCCCCAAATTTTTGCCAAGTACGTTTTTTTTTGGTCTTCTTAAATATGTACGAAATATGTTGAACCCTGTTTGATTTTTTTTTAGTCCCTATTGAACAATTAACGCGTCTTGCTACGAACCCAGGGATGCCGAAACCCGGGGGGGATGGGGGGATATATTCTCCCCAATAATTTGACTGTATACCTTCCAACAATTGGAGTATGGTTTTCATCTTCCCCTCCAATAATTTGATTCTGCAGTGCAGGTCTGTACGTGAATTCGGGGAAAAAAAGTGTCCCATTTCAGGTTAAGACCTTTTTTTTTGGTCTTCACTCGAATTCGGGGAAAATGTGTTCCATTTTTGGTGAGCACCTTTTATTTTAGGTCTTCACTTAAGTTGCTCACCTGAAAAAAGTATTGGTCGAGGTTCATCCTCCCAATGTTGAAAATAGGGCAAAATTGCAAATTATCCCCCCAATGCTCAACAAAGATTTGCACCACTGTTCGAACCTACGGTCCTATATGGTCCTATAGTAAGGCCTGTCCAATCCATGACTAGAACTGCAATCATTTTGTAAGTTTGGTTTCAGAGGATTTAAAAAATAAATGAAATGGCTTGCCGAATTTAATAAGCGTTGTCTAGCCATTGTTAGAGCCGGTCTACACTGTGCGTACAAAATTTCAAAATTTTTTACGCTCGTACGTCGAGGGTGTCTACACTATACGAAACGGCGCTTACGAGCGTAACAGCTCAACAGCGTATTCTGTGGGTGGCCATAATGTTATATGCTGAATTGGATGACGGAAAATCACAGATTATTACAATTCTTTGTTGTTTCGGTTAAATTTGGGTCAGATTATGCATCACAAGAAGTAGTATTGTCTTTTTGATAATTTAAACGTGAATTTTTTTCTACCTTCCTCACAAAAAAACATAACGTACGGCCAATCAGTGATCGAGTGTCTGTTACTAAAAAGCTAGATCTGGGTTCGATTCCTTGTTTAGCGTTCAGCAATAAAAAGGGACACGGAGAAAACCCCACAGTGTGTGGTTGACAAAACGTTGCAGCTTAACTCGAAAGCCAAAAGGCTTCTTTGCTGTCTCGTGGCCAAAGCAACTTGGTGAATACAACAAAGTTACAAAAATTAACTTATAGGCCACTGATGCAGGCCCGGCGTCAGGATAACGTGACTAGGGGGGCAAAAATAAATTTTGGTGGAGCACAAAAAGTTTATTTACGTGAATTCAAGAGTGTGAAGCAAACAAAAAAGGTGAAGACGTAAAAATAAAGGTCTTCAGTTCAAAAATTTTCGCAAACTCTGATTTTCATCTCAAAATTTTGCGACTTTTTACAAATCCTAAAGTGAAGACCAAAAAAAAAGGTCTTCATCCCCAAAGTTTCATGAAATTCGGTGTGAGTCCACAAAAACTACGAAAAACAGTTCTTGCTCGCAAATTCTAAGGCGATAAGCACCAATTTGGGTGTCTTAGGCCTCGATTTGCACTGCAGTAGCCATGAGTCTGTTAATCTCTTCGGAGCACAGTCCTCGCTTGGGGCACACAAGCAGTCGTTTGGGAGGGCACGGCCCCGGAATGCCCCCTCGTGGCGCCGGGCCGCACTGATGGGCACTAGAGGCTAGTTTCATAGGTCCGGTTCTTCATCTTTTGAATTCTTCTTAGCGGAGAGCGACTCGGTGGAAAGATCTGATTACAATGTTTTGCAGGGTACATTTTGTTTTCAGCTTTCAACTGTTTTCAGTTCTACTGATACATTCCGTTTACAGAGGTGGAGTCCTCAAGGACACATTTCGAAGTTTTTGGCCTCAAAGCTTCAAGTCCTCAAAAATTGCCCTGTCCTCGGCTCGAGAACAGCAGTAATTTCGGAATCCTTAAAATTTTGTAGATCGTTTTTTGTAGAAAAAATTGTTTTTTAGAGATATTTTGATTTTGTTTGTTTGAGAACACCTGAAAAAAAATTTTTGAAGACCTTATTATTATTATTATTTTTTTGGAGAACACTTGCGCCTGTGTCCTTGCTCTAGAGAGGGTCTGTCCTCGAAAGGGCTGTCCTTGGCCTCGGATATTTTTTTGTGTCCTTGGCCTCGAACCTTGTGCCTTCAACTCCACCTCTGTCCCATGTCCGTTTAAGCCAAATGTTGAGCGTCTTTCACCTCCCTCCCATATCAGCTTTTATATAAACTTTATCCAATCCACCCCTAGAAGCACAATAGTTGGTGCATGATGCGTAGCATGCAGGTGTAGATTATCCTCTCGAATTGTCGAACAGTTTGAGTGCGCAAACGCATTCAACTACAATGTTTTCCGCATTTAATCCCTTCTTCAAAAACAGCACGCATTTTATCATTATTGTATTGACTCCTACCCCCAAGCGGTTTGAGTTAACTCCTTGTAATCACTCTGATTCAATTGCGTTATAACTCGTGATTTCATACCTAAAATTTTTGTTGACATGCTTACTGCAGTGTTTATCTTTTCTTTTTTCACACAAACGCTTCTACTGAACGCTTTTTTTACTACCACTCCGGTAGTTTTGTATCACAGTAACGCACAAGAATTTGATAATAAAAGTTTGGGATTCAATCCCTCACCCGCTAAACCTAAACTTATTCGAAAAAATGCTCACCCTAGCATTAGCCGAAGATTGAGAGAAATCTCACAGATGTCCAGCTACTTGCACTTTCATAAAACATAAAACGAAAATAGGGCGTACTATGGTACCAAAAAAATTTCAATTACCCTATACTGCAGTAATATTATTTCCACTGAAACTGCAGAAAATTGATTTTGTGATTAGAGCATTCAATAAGTTTACTGTACTCCGAGGAGGAACTTTTGAATTCTCTCAACAAGATAGATATTGCAGCTTTTGTAATACAACTGTATTCAATATTTTCAAAAACTCAATAAACTAAATTTGTTGCAAGCAAAAGTACAAAATTTTAAGCGCAAAGCAGTTAATATTTCAGAGAGTAACACATCGAGCATCTCTTACGATTGTAATGTTTTGGAGTGAGAAGCCCTCCATATGGTTGTCGCTTCACGTAGATATCAGTGCAGATTAGACAAGCACGTATTATTATTGATAGTATTGATATATAAACAAGTGTAAAGCGAAAGCTACCTCACAGATTTAATCAAAACCTGTAGGAAAGTTCATCTCCAGAGTTTTTGCTTAAAGCAAAAAGCTGTCTCATAGGTTTAATTAAAACTTGTAAGAAAAAATAACCAGAGGATTAAAAAGGATGCCAATGTCCAATTAGTCTCAGAAAGCAGATATTTTATTACACATCACCAACATTTTGATTATAAAGCTTGAAAATGAGTAATGCGTGGATCCTGGAAAAGTCAAGCAGCAACTCTATGAAGCATTAATAATCATTAATGTCTTGATTGATTTCATGGTGGGAAAAGAAAATGTCACAAGTTCAGCCAACAGCACTTAACCCAAGCCATGAGCAATTTTCATTACGATGTGTTGACCATGAGGCATGTTGAAGAAATACAGAACAAACATTAATGAAATTTGATGACTTTACTTCTGTTTTTCACTCTTATCACTAAAGGAGAAAATGTCATATTGTTAGTCAACAGCGCTTAACCCAAATCATGATCAATTTCCAGTAGGTTGTGATGACCATGAAGCATGTTGTAGAAATACACAACAAACATTAATGGAACTTGATGGCTTCTGGTATTCAATCAAGCAGTTCCAACAATTTTCCAATTATCTTCTACGTGTTGGAGGACCTAGAGTAAAACAAATAGTAATTACTCCTACCAAAAAATGTTCAAAATTCTGCAAAGTGTCCAAAACCGTCATGAGCAGTAGACATATCAAAAAAACGGACCAATTATGCATAAAACAGTTGCACTCAGAGAAGAGTCCAAAATTTTTAGAGGCAATCAGTTGACACAAGACGATTGACTTGGCCAACTTTAATCTTAGTCCAAACTAGACCCAAAAGATGTTTGATGCAAAACCCCAACCATATCGCTGCAGTGTCATTTTCTTGCATCAAACCGGTCACATTAAATCTCAAAAAAGTGCCAATACTACATTACAGAACAAAGCTATCAAATCAAGTTAGCAAAATTAAAGCAAAAAAAACAACTTTTTTTAAAACTAAACAAAGAATACTTTATTCTATCAAAATTAATTCTAGCGAAGATATCACTACAGCATTTTTTAAACCATAAGATGCAGCAAACTGGAACATACAACTGTTAATTGGAGCGCTGTCGTAGTATCGATAAATGGCTTCTATAATTATTATTTTCTAGCATAAAGCGCACCAAATGGCTTCTATAGCTTTTGTTTTTAGGCACAATGTGCGCCAAACTATAAGATGCACTACATTACATTAAAATTATTAAACTCGAAAAAACTTTATAAAAATCTAAATGGCTTAACTCTGAATGAAATTACGGAACCAAATCAAGTCTTTCATTATTCATGCTGTAATACATCGGAGCGCATAAAGCTGGCAGGGCCCACCACAGCATCAATTGATTGATAGGGCTCGGGCTGCCTGGTTATCAATATTATTGTTAATTACTGTGGTATGCGTGTACTGTTGCACAGAGGTGGAGTCGAGAACATAAGGCTCGAGGCCAAGGCAAACGACACAAAAAAATTCTACGCTAAAGCCAAGGCCAAGAACAGCCCTTTTAAGGACAGACCCTCTTGAGGCCAAGGACAGGAATGCTCGAAGCCAAAGCCAAGGACCAAGGACACAAGCGGCAAGTGTTCTCAAAAAAAAAAAAGATCTTTGGAAAAAGTCTTCAGGCGATTTACGTAAAAAAAAGGTCTTCAACCACATTTTTTGGTCGATCTCCAAAAAAAAGGTCTTCAAAATTTTTTTTCGAGCAGTCTACAAAGTTTTAAAGTTTCCAAAAATAGTTCTGTCCTCTAGCCGAGGGCAGGGCAATTTTTGAGGGCTTGAGTCTTCGAGGCCAAAGCCAAGGCCAAGGCCAAGGACTTCAAAATGTGTCCTTAAGGATGTCCTCGAGGCCAAGGACGTCCTCGAGGACTCCTCCTCTGCTGCTGTACGGAAAAAATACTGAAAGAAACTCATACAAACTGAAGAAACAATTAACTGTTTTTGTCGTGTTTTTATCATTGGAGGCATTTCAATTGTAGAGCGTTTCAATTGTATCCCCTTGCCCTCCCTTGGCTACGCCAATGCTTTTATCTAAAAATCCTAGATAAAAAAACAAAAACAAAACATACCGGTATCCAATATTGATCTAAAGGGCAAATTACTGTACTTACCACTAATGCCGCAACCAATTGTCACAAGTTTCTGTAGTAGCGTCATAAATCAAGCTTCGTTTTGTGTTTTTGCGGAAAACTAAGTGAGTAATAATTTTGGCTTTTTTGACCTTCACCCACAATATTAAATGAATAATTTAAAAGAAAAACTTAACCCATTCCGAGAAAATGAACAAATGTGTGAATGTGTGTTGTTTAGAGATTGCTTTGACTGCAGGGGTGCCGAAACTCGGGGAAATAATTGCCGAAACTCGGGTGCCGAAAATAATTTGACTGTATCCTCCCCAATGGTTTGTGTATGGTTTACATCTGCATCCCCCCCAATAATTTGACTCTTGTGTGCATCTGAGCGTAGGTGTCCTCCTGAATTCGGGAAAAAAAGTGTTCCATTTTTGGTGAAGACCTTTTTTTTCTTTTGGTCTTTACCTGAATTTGGGAAAAAAAAGTGTTCCATTTTTGGTGAAGACCTTTTTTTCTTTTTTGGTCTTCACTTAATTTGCTCACCTGAACAAAATCGTGGTCAAGGTTCATTCCCTCAATGTTGAAAATAGATCGAAATTAGGGTAAAATTGCAAATTATCCCCCCCCCCAATGCTCAACAAAGATCGGCAACCCTGATTGACTGCAAAGTACTTTTTATTTTTTATTTGCGTTCGGGTCACTTTAAACAAATTTACTCATAATTTCCATAGGTCAATAAAATTCAAAATGAAAATAAATAAATACTGCAGACTCATGTAAAATCTTTTAATTAACAGCATCAGCATCCACTATATAATGATTTTAAAAACATCCGTTTTTTTGTTCGCTTTAGACTCAAGAATATAAAACACTTCTATTTTTACTTTTGCTGATTTACCGTAGAGTAGCAACCGTAATTGGTACAAACAGCAGTCCAAAACATAAAACCATGCAGAGTGTAAGAAACAAGGTGTAATGTTTGAAGTGACATTCCTCCCCACAACTATTAACCGTGGTGGTATAACCCGCCAATCCACCATCTACAATATTTTCCTCCACGCTTTGAGATCGTCCGTAGGTCTACATTCAAAAAAAGTATTATTTTCTTCGTTCTACTTCGAGTGCTGAAAATAAACTTTCCAAAATGAATCTTGATGTGATTGCTTGTTGTTTATTGTTTAAGGTACTGAGCGATTCCGCTTTCGTCTCTGGAGCGAAAAGTCTGTGATTCAAATCGGACACATTGTTACCAACGGCTCCCCACCGCAGCGGCATTTCTTCAAATGATGCTGTGTTCTCCGGGCGCATTGATCCGAAGATTGGCCTCGCAAACTCGCTTTAGCGTAATACAGCGAGTATAATGAAAGATTTGGTTTGATTTAGAGGTACTAGTTACAAGACAGTATTAGACGCAAAGTTGCCCAATGTATGAAGTTGTAAGCGACTACTCTAGTACGATTACACTTATCGCCTCAATATGTCTATTTTTCAGTCACCATTCTGTAGTTCTTTTTTTTTTGAGGGACGGAGAAAAGCACCAACAACGTGCTGTCAAAGGGACACAAAATAGATGACTAATTTAACAGTTTTTAGCAGTTGGACTCAAATTAAGCCTTACAAATGGACCGACAACGATAGGACATCAAGCATGGCAAGGACAAAAATACGTGATGTTATCGCTTCTACAAACTGGTACGTAATTTTGTTCCTGACACAGGCAATGTTCATTGCAAGATGTGATTGGTCGTGTATAATCATCCTAATATCTGCAATATTGAAGGAAAGCAATTACAGTTACTTTGTACAAGGTTTTAAATGGCATACATTAAGCATTGGTCGCATGCAAAAAATAGTCGTAAATTGTTTCACATTTTTGTTATAGCGGTCTTGTCATATCTTTTGAAAAAAAGCTTTTACATGTAAGGGTGTAAAAGCAGAGGCTACTCCAAGAGGATAAGTATTTCTCAAAAAGCTGACTTTAATTTTAAGTTGTTTTTTTTTTCGCAAAAACACACACACAAAAAAAAACACAAACAAGAATAATTAACAAAACAATAAAAACTAAGTAAACCACTATTTTATCTTCTAAGACAAATGCAGAAAAAGGGCATCTACAAGTTAAGTCTAAACCAAATGACTTAGTTTACGCTGAATTTACGCTGAGATGTACAGTAAATTAATTTTTACTTTATCTGTTTTGTCTAACGCCTAAAACTTGAACGTATTTGTAAGTTACCCCAGCCAAAGGGATATTGTCGCAATATAAAAGATAACCTGGCGATAACGCAGCTGCAAAAAGCATAGTTGCACCACAAAACTTAATTATCCCAGCTGTTTTTCATTTAAAAGCAAACACAAGAGTTCCACCTATAAAACTTCCCAAAATTGTTCCCAATACAAACAAAAAACCTAAAAATAATAATTTCAGCACATGTCTAAAACGTTCTTTTTACAGGAATTTGTGGAAACAAACTAAAATTCTATAATATCTTTTTTGTGGTTTTCTATAAAAACATGTTGTCATTATAAGCTTCCCGGGATCACCTGGTCATCAAGTCAAGCAGCCATTTAATTATACGCTTATTATTTTGTTAAATTTATTATACCTCATGCTGTTTGAAATGAAACCGGTTAATAACAACCAAACGAATGTTCAAAACCGTCAACTGGCATGTCCGAAACTCAGACTACCTTCTTTAGCAGTCAGTAAAATAGTGTGAAGGCCAATCTTTCCTCGGTCCAATTTTACTGTGGAACAAGCAGCAATTAACCAAAACCATGTATTTAGTTTACAAAGCTGAATGTCATTTGTTGGTGATATCACGAAGATGAAAACTGCTAAACGTAAAACGAATTTTTATTTGCATTTGCTGCAAATGTGACTCACCGAAGGTGTATCCAGAATCTTCAGTAGTCATATTCAAGGATTGTTCAAAATATTTTGCTATAAAGGAGTTTGACCCCCTTAATAATAAATTTTGCATGCAACCAGTGAGAGTTAGAAATATAAACGTTGGATTTCTTATCAAATAAGACAATCCTAGGAAGAAGCCTTTGCAATTATAGTTGAGATTGGTGTCATAATTTGCATTTTATAGATTTCTCTCGATCGCACACGAAAATATATTGAAGCACCTAAACAACAAATTTAAAATGCGGAACCTCAACCACCCTTTTTGTCATTAAAATGAGACAATATTTATAAAAAACAATTCACTGAGATATCAATAAGTTTTAGACAGAGTACAGAATCCTGGAGGCAAAACCAAAACTGTGGTTCACAGCTTGTAAGACCCGTAGCTTCGGAATCTACCTTCCTGTTATATCTTTCATCAGTGGTAATTAGTAGCTACCTTAGGACTATACAGGTATGAACACGAGCATAAAAAAGCAAAGAAATGCAAATTTACCGGCCATAAAAAAATATTAAAAAGTTTACATAATGGAAATACTAATCTCCACAAGATGAAAGAGAAATCATTAGGCTTTGAACTTTTGGGTTTCAAAATAATTTGCAATATCATGCGTAAGGCAGTTGTTTCACCTTAGTATCAATCAAGCCTTCTTAGTAAGGCTATCTGGGCCAAAATGACAAATATCACCGGTTACAAAAATTCCTGAAATATTTGTTTTTTTTAAGTTAATTATGTTTTGTTTGTTACATGATCAAAATTACATCTTCAGATCACTCCCTTGACTAGCTCAGGCATGTAAAGCAGTGCTTTCCGTTGTTGTGCATACTTATTGCTTTGTAAACAGCCATAAATCCCCCACCAAGTAAATCAATTTTAGAAAATTCTAATTACTGACAAAGTTTTCAACCCACTAGTTGGATGAATCACGTCGTCAGTTATTGTTTGAATCACGTTGACAATCAGTCCAAAGCGCTTTGTATATGGCCTGAAGGAAAATTGTAAAAAGCAATCAGAAAATGTTTCACTCAAAGGTTGAAATATTTAATTCATATCTCTGTACGACGTCACTCAATCGTAATGATGTCTCAAAATTAAGTCATGAAAATCAAAATTAAGTAAAAAATAAATGGCTGAAAATTAGCAAGCTGCTTTTAGTTCTTTCTCTCCAATCAGCCGTTGAGTATTAGGGGCCATTGTGTTTTCTCATCGTAATTTACTGTGCTGTGTGTTAAAAACTCTCACTTAAAGAGGTACGTCATAGCTTGATTGCAACTAGTATAGTAGCAATTACAGTACAGCATGTTGCTAATTTTACCGTGTAAGTACTACATAATGAAGACAAAATATGTTAAATACTGAAATACGTATTGTAGATTAATATGCAGAATGTTTTGGTCGCCATTTTACAAAAAATCCAAATCAAGCCTACCTTTCAAATAGCTTGGATAAACTGCAAATAGGAGCATTAAAATTATGCTTACTGCCATACACTCAAGTGGAATTAGCCACCATGCTTCGATCCAACGTGAATCCCAAGATTCAATTTCTCTGAAAAGTTCGAATTTTGATAAAAGCTGTGACGGCTCTACACGAATAAAACATTGTTAAGTTCAAACAAAATTTAAATCATCTGTCGGCTTTGTAAACATTTTTCTATGTAGCTTGTAATTATTATTAAAGCTATATAGCATAGTTGAAAGATCAGCATTAGGCTAGGAGGATTAATTGATAGCGGTGCCAGCAAAGTCCAAAGCATTTCTATTTGGTTAAGTCTTACTGCAGAGCTTAGTCAATTTCCGGACCAAACTACCTCCAAGCAAAACTGTCGTGAAGGAAACAAAATAAGCTACTTTTGTTAATTTTGTTATAATTTAGAACTTTGAGAGTAAGAACCCTTTATGCAATGCTCAGGATAACGCTGTTTCGGTCAATACCAGACTTTTTTGGCTTAGCTGGCAGGAATCGAAATAAGTAAAAGCACAAAAATTTTTCACTATTTGTCGAATTTTGGATAATTGAAACAGGCCAAGCTGAAAAAATACATGGCCAGACCAAAACAGCAAAAAGCCGGCAAAGTTAACTAAGAGCTTTGAAAAGATCGCAATCTTCAATTTAGTTATGTCTAAAAATTTGCGTGGAAATAAGCCACAATTTTTTAGCCACAAAAAAGCTCTTCTGACTATTGCGTACAAGGTTATTACTGTCAAAATTCTAAATTATGCCGAAATAACAATTCAAAATTGTCACCAAAATTCAAAGCATACTGCATGTGATAATGTCTATGATTGGTATCACCTCTGCCTTCTATGTCTTAATGACAATAAAATTAGTTCATTATGCCACGCACGCAATTAACTCTGCAACAAGTACTTACGGAATAATGTTTTTGTCGAAGTCTACGTAAGTGTTTCTGGCGTTTGCAATTGATCCCAATATGCCAAGGGTTGCTCCAATGTTAACAAAAACAAATATTTGAGCTAGAAAAAAATTGCAAAAAACCAATTACACAATTTGAGCAGTTTGGGGATAATTTTTAAACCTATTTCATTTGAAGTAGTAATAAAAGTTTGTTTTGTTTTTGATTCCAAAATATTTTTAGACGAAGCCAAACCTTTATCAAAATTCTTTCCATAAGTCGGTTATCAAGATCTTATTGTAGCGATTACTTTTTTGGTGTTTTTATTGTTTAGAACTAACACGATTTTTAGATGGTTTACAAAAAAGAAAAACAAAAAAACCGATTGGTGGTCAAGTGGCTAGAGCGTCTGCCTAATTAATTTGGGTTCGATTACTTGCCTGGTCAAACCAAAGAAATGGCAGCAAGCCAATTACACGAGATTTTAATTTTTGTTTTAGGGCGCTAAGTTATTAAATACAGTCTTTTCTTCAAGACTTGACTTAAGTTGTTTACTCGTGCATTAAAATTATTTTTATCATGCTATTTGACAGCATCTTAAAAAGCAATAAAATTTTAATACATTTTTTTGCAAAAACAAAGTTTGGATTTGGTAGAGCTTGCAGCCACTTTTCAAAACAAGGCCTCCAATATAAAAATTAAGTTTTAAAATTATGTAGAGTTTTATCGAGAGTAAAGCTCAATGTTGGTGCAGATTACACAATTAAGTTGATGCAAGCATTGAGTTTTGAACGACAAAAAGTGCTTTCGGTTTGAAGTGACAATAATTAGCAACAAAAAAGCCTCTAAGTTTTAAATAAAATTAACTGCAGATGCTGCATTCATTTTTTTGAAAATTACACTCCTGCAAAAAGCTACAAAATGTTCACTCTAAATAGTGTAAGTGAAAGAAAAAACTGCAGAAGCTGAAAGCTTACTAAAATATAGACTAGTAGAACGCTGCCGCAAGCTTTCATCCAAGTTTACGAGCCCTAATGTGTAAAAGACGGAAGTGAAGTTCCCATAATAAACTGGCCAACAAACATTATGTACATTGCATATCGGTGTTCAGGCTTCACTTCGCAGTCTGGTTTCCATTCTGGAACACATTTCACTGCAAACAAACATTAGTGAGTTTTCAAGCAATTACTTCTCAAAAAAGTTATACATCAATACGACTCTGCATTCAAACAATAGATAAATTTATCGTCTCACCTATTCAATAATGCACTATTTAATTGATCAATTAACAAGTCAATCAATCAATCTAACCACCAATCAATCTATTATAAACCAATCCATAAATCAATTAGCAATTGATTTATCAATCGACCCATCACTTCGTCAACAAATGCATCAATCAAGCAATCAAACCATCAATAAATAAATCAGTTTATCAATCAATCATTGAATTTGCAATAACTCACTCAATCCACCAATCTAACATTCAATTTCTCTATCGATTAATCCAGGAGTCGGCAGCCTTTTTTATACTGCGGATCGGTTACGGAAAAAATTTCGAGAACCGGCTTTCAAAAACACAAATGCTTAGCAATGACAATGTAAGTCTGTTTCAATGAAGACGAAAAACAAAGAAGATCTTCACCTAAAATTGGAGCAGACTTTGTGTTCAGCCTGCAATGGGAAACAGCAGCCTATTTAAATCATCCCTGCTAATTGATGATTAATTTGCATTGTTGTTACAACAAAGCTGAATTATTGTAGTACTTTCTGTAAACTGAAATTAAATCATCACAAGATATTACAAATGTTTTCCAAAGTATTTTACCTTTTTGCAATTGACTCATTTGTAAATCCGTCAATCACCCCATCAGCCAATCAGTTAAACTTTTGAAACATACTGTTTAATAATTGTTCGATTAAAAATATGAACATCAGTCAATTCCAATAATGCTTAAAGATTCGCTACCGTTCTTCAAGTTAAACGTTAAACCTGAATTAACAAAATCGAAATAGAGAAATTATGAATTTATCAAATCGATGAAAATTAATTTTTGTTGTTTTCGCTTTTTTTTAATTTTATTTGCTTAATATTGCAAACGTGTTTGTTAATTAAACAATAAATTATACCACGAGAAAAAAGGTGGTCTGATTTGGTGCAACTAATTATTAAATTTTTGTTAAATTTATTTTTGTTGAATTTATCAAATTTAAATTTTGTTGAATTTAAATTTTTGTTGAATTTATCAAATCGATGAAAATTAATTTTTGTTATTTTCGCTTTTTTTTTAATTTTATTTGCTTAATATTGCAAACGTGTTTGCTAATTAAACAATAAATTATACCACGAGAAAAAAGGTGGTCTGATTTGGTGCAACTAATTATTAAAACATGTTTGTAAACGTTCTGTTTATTTTGAATTGTATATTACTGTTTTTCACCAAGATTCTTTTGCTATGCAATACTTATATAACAAAGTTACGTAAGCTAAGAGATGATAAGTCAACAGTTGCTGTATGTTCAAGTTTTTGTTTGTTTAGCTTGCGTTTACTTTTCACTGTGTAAAGTATATCCAAGAGTTTTCTGTCAACAACAATCATAGACTAAAATGTTGCGTAAAGATTTTTTCGGTAAATTGTGACACAAAATTTATATTGAGATAAAAGGATTGTGCTCTGTAAATTAACAATAAAATTAAAGACTGTGTCATGATGTAACAATCCGTCCAACCCAGTTACATTAAAATCTATCAGGTGCCAATTCAAAAAGGCCTGTAGTAAAATGGGAAGGGCGTAAACAAACGCTCCTAGCCCGAATATTCCACAACTGACTGCGATTGCTCTTGCTTTGCTCCATCGTTCACCAAAAAATGCAACAAAAACAACGAGCATGAAAAACGCAATAGTTGCTCCGGAGGCAATGAAGACAGAATCGGACTTCTACAGATCAAATCTGCTTTCGATATCGGGAGCATTTACCACTATTACGCCAGCCAACATGCAAGCTAAAAATATAAAAATAATAAAACATACTGTACACTTTCTCAAATAGTTGTTGTACAAAATAATTTTATGGAATACGAGTTTGATAGAAGTCAAAATCGATTGTTTAATTCTACATTATTTCATTTTGATTTTTGATTGGTTATTGGGCGTTAAATAAGTTTTACCTTCGTGTGATACCAGTAGAGCAAAATGCTTTGGTGCATACACGGCAAGGCACATGAATTGGGATTAATAGTAAAGTTTTACAGAGTTTAGAATACAAGTAGAAACTGTTAGCCATTTTTTTCACCAAATGAAAAGAAATTGAATGAAGAAAAGGTTCCGGGCGGGCTCGGGTTTGTATTTTTGAATTCACCCTGAGCTAGTCGGCTTGTTTACAATTTTAGTTTGACCAGCTCGAGATTTAAAGTTTAGCCCTGCCGTTCCATAAACGAACGCATTACCACTGAATCAAACGACCTGGCCGGAACACTTTTGCATACTCGACGTAAAAACTTACATGTAACAGCTGCAAAGGGGCAGTAAAATATTGTGAAAGCATACGAGTTGTTTAAGTAGCGAAATACTTTCGGGGATTTCCTAACTCCTAGTATCTTGTAGCCATCTTCCTCAATAATTTTTTCTCCATCCATTGTGGTTATACAAGTTAAGTAGCTGAAAACTACAGTTTACTTAGTACTTGTGCTGTTCGTAGTATCAGTGTTAACGTTGTCAGTGAATAACCGAAAAAAAAAAAGATCGAAGGCAAACAATAAATTTTTAAATGAAAGAAAACTTAGCAAATTTTAAGATCTTTGTGGTAAAAGTAAAATTTGCTTTAAAACATTACGATTCTAAAGCATCACAACTTTGTTGGAAGACGCTGGGTTTCAAAAAATAAACAATAAAAAAACAACTAAAAACTCTATCTCGAATAAAAAAAAGGTACAGAAAAAAAGCAATTTTGCCCTTATGCAAACTAAAGCTTACGCACAAATCTAATTGGCGGAGCGGTGAATCCCGGCAATAACTCAGAAGTAGGGCGTCGAGTTAGTGATTGAAAAGCAGGGCCTACGAGAGGGAGTTTCAGGGCCAGGGGGTACAACATACCCGGGCCCGGAAGATCCATAAAATGCACGCGTTATGGGTTCTGTAAAACTTCTCAATAAGGTAGTTATATCCTTAGTTAATTGATTTGGCCTTCATCTAAATTCAAATTAAACCTATCTAAATTTCTAAAAAAATTTTTTTTGGGTCTTCATCTAATTTTCGATGGAACAAAAATCTAATTAGCCTATCAGTTTTCGCACGCCCTGAAAAATTTCTCTCTAATGCTCTGTCAAAAAGTCGTTGAGAATTTGTTTGAAGTATCGTCGGTAAAGACATTCAAAGCATTTTTCTTATTTGGTTCCGGTAATTTTTCACGTTATTGTGGCCAGCCTAACGAAAGACTTGCTATTATGTACAGGCGCGTAGCCAGAAATTCGCAATGGGGGAGGCTGTTTTGGGGGTCTGGGGGCGGAGGCTCAGCCGCCGGAGGCGAATGGGGGTCTGGGGCGAAGCCCCCAGCCGCCGGAGCCCTCAGCGCTCAAAAATTTTGCATTTTTTTTGCAAAAATAACTTCATTTTAGGCTATTTTGATTAAAAAATAATGCTTTTAAAACGTGGCATTAAAATTAGCAGTGCAAACATAATTAAACTGATGCATAAATGGGCTATTTGGGAGGTGGCTAATGGTAAAATGTTAGTTCTTATGTTTAGATGCTGGTAAATTATATAATCGTATAGTTCGATAAACTCACACGAAGTAATCTATTTCGTATGCAGTTTATAGAGAAAAATAATTGGGTGGGGGGAGGGGGCTAATGAAAAGAGATTTGAGAGAAACGATTGGTAATTTACTAATACTAAATAGCCCTCCCCCCCTATTCCTTAGTTTATTGTATATTTGTTGATGACATCTACAACAGTATGTTTAACATTTTGACTCCTGCGATCAAATTTGATTGCTTAATTTTGACTATTTTTCAAAGTTTTCATTTATTTGTTAGTTTTATTTTTGACAAATTAGCCCCCCCTAAATATATATTTCAACAGATGTTTTAAATCACTATTTAGTCCACTCCAGTGCATAAAACAATCTCAAAAGTGCTTAAAACGTAGTGTTTTTCTCATTCTGCATTTTGGTCGACATTCCAATGGGAAATGCTATAGCCCCACCCACCCCCCCTTCTGGCTACGCTATTGATTATGTAGAACTAAAAAAAACTTTTTGCATTGGTGTGGTTTAACAGGCAAAAAGTGCTTGGTTTATTCGCAGAAATGAATGAGCAAAAGCAAGCGAGTTGAGGTAGTTAAATTTTCTATAGAGACTGTTTAGCTTAGTAGATTTAAATTGACAAACAAAGCCAAAAAATACTGCAAATTTCAGGTGTAAACAAAAAACAAATTTCATGGGTAAACAAAAAAAAATCTTTGACAACGCGTTGGCATTATTGTGTCCGATTTGACCGGCTTGAGATTAGAACCTGAGAACTTATTCCACTTTTGAGACGAACGCGTTATCGCTCACTAATAATGTCAAGTTGATTATGGCACAAGATGTTAATCAATCATCAAATTTTCTTTTGAGTTCGAGTGTTTACCACGCTCTCTTGTGACATCATCTAAATAGCCGGAGTTAGTAATGACAACGTACACCGTTGAATCAAAAATTGCGTCTTTTTACTTGAATATTTATGAACAAAATTAAAAGATCAATTTAAAATTTAAAATTTAAAGAATTTAAAATTTAAAATTTAAAATTTAAAATTTAAAATTTAAAATTTAAAGATCAAATTAGAGTGCAGTTTTCTTTTCAGGTTTAGTGAGATGTCCTTCAATTTCTAAATGAAATATTTCCATGAATTTTCTTTATGCTTTTATTTTTAGTATTATTATTGTTTTCGTTGCTAAAATACAACTATCTATTGAACGATCTCTTCCAAAACCTTACTTAAACATTGTAAATCCTGATCTGAAACAAAATTAAGCCTATGTTTTTGAAGCTTCTTGTGAAAAGTAAATCTGGGATTTTTAAAATTTTCTCATAGAGCAATTTCTAATTTTTCATGATGCAGTAAGCGTAACACTGTCTTGCTGATTTCAGGTTTTTTACTCTTGTACGTTTAGGAACTTACTAGTTTAATTTGCGATTATACTCTTATTTTATACACCGTAATCGTTTTTTGACCAGTTGAGATTAATAAGTGATTGATATCGCAGTGGTAATAGGCGATGATTAAGCATTTTGATTATTACGTATCTGTTTATGACAAGCTGTATTATTGTTTATGAAATTTAAATTGCTAAACTCTTTATTTATTTATTTGTTTATTTATGTATTTATTATTAAACATGCCTCATATAAAAAAGTGATACATCAAACGTATTCTTGCAGAATTCCTTTCTTTAAAAAAATCAACAACTTTTAATAAAATATCAATCTACAGCCGATGTTTGGTTTATTACAAATGATGTTCACGAGCTTCTCGGATGAAAATAGTTGCTCAAATATTCGTCACACATCAAAAGAATCTTGATCAAAGTTAATGATGTAGTTTAGCAAGGATGTAATAATGAGTTTACCACCATATCACACTGTAATTATTTCAACTTTCAATTCAATCGTATTCTTTATTCTTTGTTCTTCATCACCATCAAAATATTTCAACTAATTTTAAAACGTAAAAAAGTTACCAAATGGTATGTTAGCTGTTCTTCGTTTTTTTGCAGTGCAATGCCTTTAAAGCCAAAACAATAAATGCATAAAAAAATATAATATACAAATTTATTTTCCGATGATTGTCACCTTAAACAGCGTGGCATTTTGCAGTGGCTCATGCGTCTCTTTTGACGGTATCTTTTGTTAACAATTGCAAAAAAACTAAATTGCTCTTGATTTCAAGGAGAATGGGTTTAAGTTTCAAAAGACACCAGAAAAAAAAGTAAATAGTGCAAAACTACAGCAGTCATGCAAAAGAAAGTTTAATGAGCGGCATATGCGCCGTGCCTAATTGTTACTATACCGTAAGTTGTCAGCTTATTGTACTGCGTACTACAAAGTACTATTTAGGATTACACATTTGTAAAGCATTTCGAGCTGCAGCTTAATTGCATTATCAGCTTAAATATTTTTTCTAAGTATTTTGATATCATTGGTTAGTACCAGTAAAAGTAAAATTATCATTGATGGTGAATATATTGATTAGTTAAAATCGTCTCATAGACAGCATAAATTTGCAAAAAAAAAGAATAATTTGTACTAAAACACAAATTACACAAATAAGCCATTCAACCTCTTGCATGAGACAACACATTGATAATCAAAACGTTTGAAACTACGTAGTCAATGCATATTTAATAATGTAGGTTTAATCTACGTCTTATTACCCCGCAAATTTATTATTGCATACGTAAATCTTTTTTGTGAGTTTTAAAATAGCACAAATCTTTTAAGTCTATTGCCAATTGAAAATTTTAGAGAAAATAGAGTAAAATTTAGTTAGATTAACATTTTAGTTTTACTGTACTGTACTTTGTATTAGTCAGGAAGTCGGCAACGTATTGCAATCAGCAAGATATCTTAAGAAGATTTTCAGTATTAAGCTCGTTTGAGCAAACTACAAATACAGTACATTGCCTTTTGATGATTGCGTTTTATATACAGAAAATCTGGTACAGTTAGGACTGCAAATTGCCGTGCACATATGCAGCATTCTGTAGGTCAGATTTCATAAAAAGCGACAGTAAATTACTGATAGGATTCAAAAAATACAGTACATTGCTTTTTGATGATTGCGTTTTATATACAGAAAATCTGTTACAGTTAGGACTGCAAATTGCCGTGCATATATGCAGTATTCTGTAGGTCAGATTTCATAAAAAGCGAAAGTAAATTACTGATAGGATTCAAAAACTCCCTTATTGGTTAAATCACTTTTTTACAATTTAACGAGTTGTTATTTTGTTGTTTTTTTGCTTTAGAGCTTTATACAGCTTTTTACATTGCTATAAGCCAAAATATTTGTGAACGAGTTTTATGATATCGTGTTGGGTAATGCAATTATCAATCTTTTCTGGTTGAAACAGCATGAATGCAACTGCATCACTAACAGTAGGATTGACATCTGCAAGTCCAACTTTAAACTTTACGACTAGCAAAATGGAACTAGACCGCGAACTAGATGTGGTTCTTGCTGTGACGTTGTCTGCTTTCAGTTTTTACTTAATGTCTGTAACCATCGTGTACTATATCAGACATTCTCAAGCGAGCCTTCTCTGGACAAATCGAATTTGCTGCCTATCCGCTATTTTGCTCTTTTTCGGCACTTGTTGGTACCAAGCCGAAATCCAGCTGCAAAACCGCACCGATATATTCTGTCACGCGAATACGATCGTCAACGTTGTTAGGTCCATTGGAAACAGAACTCTTGTTTACGTCGTGCTTTGGATTCGTCTACGAAACTTTTATAGGACTTTTGCCAAAATAAGCAAAGCAAGATTTGACGCCTTTAGTTATGGCCTTTTAATCACCATTATTTTATTGTCGCTCATTCAAATATTCACGTTGGTAGGCTTACCGAATGCTGCGGGAGAAGACGGATGCAAATCGGAAAGTCCAACCCCTTTCTTGCAAATTTTTACTCCTTTTGTTTTTGTGGTTGTAAGTTTGTTTCAGGTAAGAAAAATCAATATCGCTGATATTTTCAGCTTTATGTTACTAAATGATATGCAATTGTAACTTAGCACGAAAAAACTTCACGTTATACTTGTTTAACAGTTTCAAAACGAGCAGTAGCTTACAAATTAATTTTTTAGCTATAGGTTTACAGTCTATTTTTGCACTTCAAAAGTAATTGGTATTCTCTATGCATATGGTATAGTAAGAAAGCAGTTTGATTGCCGTTTGAAGTACTACTGATAGATGAGAAGATAATGATTGCAAATACTAACTTTTAAAAATAATCCAAATTTTCGCTAATGGCTTATTACTGTTTGGTCAATTTTTGTTTGTTTTTACTTTGACAGCACAGCCTAACATTATTAAATAAAAAATGCCACCAAGTTTGAACAAAATAACATTGGACACACACACACCAGCAAAATAATTCTACGAATAGGTTTATTAATCATCGTGCAAAATCTCAAGATCTATAAATCTCGAAAAATTTTTTGAAAATTATTTACAATCGCAACTATTTTCTTGCCTTGTCCAAAAGAGAGCGGAGGGATCTTATGTCAGTTTTCGAGTCAAGCTGCCACTTGCCCATAAGTCACCTACTCACGTGGTCGGTGGAGACTTCACAGTTTCTCTTTTAATGCTGAACTTCAAGCAGAGAAGCTGTGAATACCAATTTGTATGATCTTAAGCTCAATCCGACCGGAACTCGAAGTTGATTTCACCATTTTAGTGGCAAATTCTATCCACCCGCCCATTGATCGGTATAAACTTGTCAGACACAGTTTTTTCAGATTATTAACTCAGACGCTTTATTTTAGTTTCTTCTGTTGGGTCCTGTTCTTTATCCAATATACAAGAAAATGCAGACCAAAATGAACAACTGTCAAAAGAAGAAAAACCGTTTCGAAAATATCTTTGTACGTCTGAGCATTTGTACTGCGATTTGCATTGTAACTGATTTGGGATTTATAGGACTCTCAGTACAAAGTTTGTCTCCAAGATTTTCCGTCAGTTTTATTCCCATTTGCTATTCATTTAACATGTTAATTAATGTTGTGGCGGTGTTGGCTTCATTTTCTGACTTTCGACTTCGTTTTTGCCCTTTTTACAAACCCAAAGTTGTTCCGAAGAAAACCCCTCTAAAAGCGCAAATATCAACCCAATCCAGACTCGAAGTTACACAAATTGATGACAATAAATCTGATTCTTCCCAACCTTCAAAACTTTCTGAGTTTTTATCTCCTTAAAACAGTTTTTTGTTTGTATGTACACTTTTTGTTTATAAAAAGTATTTAAAAAGAACACGAAGCGCATGTTTCAGTGCCGTATCGAAACGAAATATACAGTACCGTAAATGTGCAGCACACCATACCCAATCAAAATGCCTCCAATGATAAAAATGAGACAAAAAAGACTTGTTTCTTCAATTTGAGCTTCTTTGTGCATCTTTGGGTATACAACAGTAAACGCGCACATTCCGTACAACAGTAATTAACAATAATATTGACAAGGAGGTCTAGGCCACCGCAATTCAATTTTGCCAACCAATTTTAATGTATAACCTGAATGAAAGTTTTTGTGCTAAAAGTTGCTTACTCAAGCCCTCACCTAACCTTTTTATGTAAGGAATGCAAATACCAGAACCTGATTTACCATATATGGCATTAAGCCAGGGGCCCGCGCTCAGATGGTAAGGCTTTTTTTTGGTCTTTATCTAATTATTTGGCAGGAAGATCTTGCAATTAAACCCACAGTACCAGAGGCCCCGCGCAATGTAAATCCGGCCCGGGAATGACTTGGCTAGTATGTGTACCCATTTATTGTACCTTTTTTTTATAGCAATTCACTTCCACCTTGCCAGTTTTTACGCAAAAAAATACTTTTGAAAAAAAATTAGCTGGTTTAAATGCTCAATGCTTATTGAACAAATTATTGAACGTAAATTGAGGAGGCTTGGACCCCCTGGCCGTACATGTACTCCTATAACTGGTTAATTTGATAACATAATAAAAATGTCTAAGGAAAATCTTCGAGTGGATTATTATTTGCAGAAGGCAGAGCACCATAAACTTCCCCCTACCGGGGCCAAATCGCTTACAAAATTTAACGCTAAAATGCACGATTTTAAACGTGCTTTGGCCTTAGATTGCAAGTAAAAGAAGGATTAAACAATTCAATTTTTTTCAATTGACTTTCAATTATTACAAATCTAGTTCTTTCAGATGACTATGAACACGTGCAAAATGTGATCCAATGGCAACAAAATAGCTTTTTTTTTTAACTTACAAAATATCGCCCAGCGGTTCGGGGCTTCTAACCCAGATCCCCATAGCCTCCGGCGGCTTGGGGATCTGCCCCCAGACCCTTGTCTGTGGCGCGTTTGAGTTACACTAGTTGACTCAAGACGTTTCATAAGTTAGACATTAGCACTTTTTAGCTATTAGTTTAAGCCTTTATCCTTTAGCAAAATCCTGCTTAAGAGTCAAACACATGCCACGGCTACTGATCTTTCATCACACAATATTTTTGCCCCATAAAAAGTTCCTCTTTTGAAAACTTTTGATGACGTCATTGATTGTTTTTATGTGGTTTGGGTTTTCTTCAATCAAAAATCCTGGCTACGCCTATGCGTAGAGTAATATAGAGTGTGCAGGAGCACCGTATCGAAATAAAATAATCAGGTTTTAGCAATCATAGCCAGTGGATTGTTAGTAATGTTTTATTCTTGCAGCCTTGACAATCAAAAAAAGAAAATTTACACGACACAACTTTATACCAAACAAGAAAGAATCTGAGTCACTTCCTTTTCCAACAAAATTTAAGAACAAAATACTATATAATGCTTAAAATTTGGGAACTTTAGCTTACCCAGCAAGTTGGTTTTTTGGCTATCAAAAAACAATCAAAACAATAGTAATCATACTGAAATTGTATTTTTAAATTTGTTTCATTTAAATATTCTTCCAAGTAAAAGATTTTACAGTGAATATTGAAATTTGCATCAGAATTTTGTCATTATTGCTCAGCAAAATGCTAACAATACCGTGAATAATACTGACAATTAAATATTTATGAGATTTCTATCATCCACCAAGTTTTTAATTGATATGCCTCAGGCTTTTATGCATCAATTAGGCCTGTATGCGTAGACTAAATTTGCATTTTTTATCCAAAGATTAACAAAAAATTTTAAGCCGTATGTTATAATTTTCGTAACCATATTGCAGAATTGTGTTTCCAGTTGGTCTATCGGTAACGCGTGCGTCCATGTCGCGGGAGGTTTGATGTTTAAATCTTGGGCCTCTCAAATCGGACACAGTGTTGCCAACAGCTTACCACCGCCGTGGCATTTCTTTAAAAGAAGTGTGTTGCCCGGGCGCAATGACGCGGCGACTGGTCCTCAAACTCGATCCACGCTTTGGCGCAATACGCCGAATATAATAAAACATTTGATTTGAAGTTAAACAATTTTGTAATGTTTTTTTACGCATTTTAGACAATTAAATTTAAATTGCTATTTTTAGTGGTGCGATTGAACTCCTCGAGTCGGAATGCACCATGTATGACGCATTGCGTATTTTATGGTCTGTATTGCAGTTTTAGCCAAATTTTTTAACCTATTTTTTTTAATGGCCATTTATCGATGCTAAGCTCTTTGTAGCGGTTTTGCATCATAAATTTATAAAAAGTCTAGATTGTTGAAATGTTCTATTGACAGGCTATAAGCGCTGTTTGTCAGGCATGTTTGGACAGATTTTCAGAGTTTGGTAGTTTTCACAGTAGCAACAAAGAAAAAAAAGGTGAATTGGTTATTATAATATGGGCTACTGGTTAAATTTGTAGTTGTTCTGTGTTTTGTGTCCAATGTTACTTGTGTATCTTGAAAAGTTTACGTTTTTTCAATCGAAAGTTAGTTAGATGACTATCATTTAAGTCACGTGTTTTTAAATTCTGATCACATGACCATACTAAGATTTATGTTACCGGTACTGAACAAAACATTTTTTAATCTATTCACAAGCAACCATTCTCAAAATTCTGCATCTTAGTTGAGAATATGTTGCATGATTACGCCAACAATTCAGCTGCAGTTTCATTTTCCAAAATTGACGTCCTTTGCCTATTTCACACCAATTAATGTGCAGTAAAAGTAAAAATTTTGGAGACTTTTCAATTATTTTTCAGCATTCAGCACATTACATTCACCTCTCTTCACGAAAAGTTTTGGAGGGAGCTATGCACAGCAATTAGAATACGTCACATGAGCTGAACGTCAAACGTCGTAAAATTTTTATAAGCAAGATTTTATTAGTCATTTCGATGACATCACCAGAGCACGAGACTACCGATCTGACAAAAATTTGGATAATATAAGAGTAAATTTCATCACCTTTCAGAAAATGTATGGTTAAACAAAGTTTCAATGTACTATGAGTGATTTGTCTGCATTTAAACATAACTGCCAAAAATTACTTAAGAAAGTTCAGTCACGAGGAGGTTAAACTCAAATGTTTTATTGCTTTACAAAAGCACTGATTAAAAGTACGTCAATTCTTTCTATTCCTTCATCATTTAGCCGTGAAGCAAACTACACGTTTTTTTCTTAAGAACCAGTAAATTTTAGATTGAAGCTGATTGTGCTTAAAATATTACGAATATTGAGTCGCATTAATTTGTAATTAGCACTTGAATTTTACTGGAGAATAAAGTTACAAAAATTAAAAAAGAGCTCTTTTGTCGATGGTCAAAGCTGCTGCAAGAACAAAACAGTCCACTGTTTACGATAACAGTAAAACCCGTTTATGTCATGACGAGACGGTACAATGTATAGCAGTGATCCATTTTTGTTTTTAAAATTGGCTAGTGGGCTTTATTATTTTTTTGTGCCTTGGCATTTGTTCTTAAATTCAGAAAAGAAGAGACTCATGTTCTTATAAATTTGTGTTTTCGAAAAAAAGGTAATTCAAATCTGAAATGATTTTCAATCAGTATTGCTTTTTATGTGCTAATGAAATAAAGCAATTCTTTCTTTTGCTGAAGTACAAAAAATATTGTCAATAATTTTCGCCTAGACCTATTTAAAGTATTATGCTTCCAACACACTGTAATGCAAATCATTTTACAATGCAATAAAATAACCCAAGATGTAAAATACAACGGTAAATCTCTCGGTTTTTGCAGCCGGAAAGGAGCTACGGAAAAAATAGCTGAATGTCTTTCAAAAATACTGTAAAATGAAAAATCGTTGTAGACTATTGCATTTTTCAATTTGCTATGGTGTGTTTTCTTGTTTGTTGTGATTTTGGATTAAAAATGTCAGGTAACATCTGTAGTTTTTTTGTTTAAACTAAACTACCAAATTTTATCAGAATACCACAACTATCGCCAACAATTTTCATTAAATTACCATATTGACCGGTAATAATTGAAACAACTAACTATCACTTTTAAGAGCAAGATTTATTTTGATTAGACGCATTGGATGCGTCCAGACGCATTCTTGAATAATGAAGCTATTTCATAGCACTAAATTTATTATTTTAAGCTTACGAAAGAAACGGTTGGGGGTGAAGCCGCAGTTTTAAGCAGTGCATCGCTAATGGATAAGAATGTTTTATTTCATTGCACTTGCCAGACGTGCAACCAGATACGTATTACCAGCGGATAATCTTGGAAAGGCAAACACAAAACTTGGGGTAGCAAAATTTTTTCGCTTATCTTAGCAATTGCTTGGTTTTAAAACCAATAATCGTTGCTTAACTAATGTAGGTTGCAAAAGTTTCTTATTTTGTTTCTTGCCATTATAAAAAGACGAAAAGTTTTTGTCATATTAAATTCCAGAGGCTATTAGGGGTCGGAGCCGCCGAAGGCATGGGGTTTAGGCGCATAGCCCCAGCGCTCGGAGATTTTTAGAATTTTTTTTGCAAAAATACCTTAATTTACGGTCTATATTGGTTAAAATTATTGCTCAAGAGCACCGCATAATAATACCACTGCAAAGCATGGTTAAGCTGACTGCGTTAAGTAAGCTAAGAGGGCAATGGCTATATATTGGTATTTGGAAAGTTTCATTCATGCTATAGTTCCAGCCATGACACAGATCTGTAATTCAAAAATCTCACAAGTTTCATTCTAATCAGACTAATTTTTCTACATTAAAAAAAAAAAAAAGTTAAAAAGATACTAATGAAGCGGGGTTTGAGAGAAGTGATTGATAATAATTAACTATAATTTAGTACTTCTTACAAAAAAAAAGAACACAGAAGAACAAAACAATAGTAATAATAATAAATATTTATTACACCCTTCTTTGGTCAAGCCTAATTGTACATTTTTTTGGCAAGCACTCAAATTTGATCATTTTTGGCCGGATTATTTTTTACGTTTTTACTTATAGTATTTGCAAGCTAAGTAAAATTTTTTAAGAATTTCCCAAATAAATATTCAAAATCAGATTTAACCAACTTTGAAATACATATCTCTCCAAAAGACTAGCTCAGAAACGCTGAAAACCTTACTGTGCATTTGGTTGGCTGACCAATGGGATGTTTTAGCTCCCTCCCCCCTTCTGTCTACGCTATATTGATAATGAAATTATCTTGAAATAACAAGTTTCTTCGTGGTTGCTGTGAACTAGTTGCGATTTTTGTCTTTTAGATGCACGCAGTTACAATTGCTGAAATAGAGCAACACATTATTCAAAAATATTGCTTCTAATTTTTAAATAACACCATACATGTGAGATGTAAAATAGCTTTTTTATATTTTGTGAAGCTCTTAGGTGACTTGTTGTCAACTCAGATGATACAACTGCGTATAAATTTTACTTCAAAAGTTTAATACACAATTAAATATCTTATAAATATTTATCTTTCTATAGACCTTAGTTGATGCGATAGTGAACTGTCAACGAGAATAGAATAAGGAATTGATGGTATATATTGTTCTATTTGATTTTGAAACCAAAAAAATTGTCGTGTTTTGTCTAACCAGCCGATAATTCACAGGCTTTTAGTTCACCAGTAAACTGGTATAATCAAAATAAAATTGAAACTTGTGCTAATGCAAATGCTACATAAAATCCAGCAACTGACCAGAAAAGATTTCTACTGCGTATTTTCGCTCCATCTTACCTTTTTCTAAGACTAAGTAAGATTTGCTTTGGCGACATTACAAAATTTTGGGGGGCAGTTGCCACCGTGGCTATGTGCTAGCGTGCAACTGGGACTTGAATAAAAGGAAACTGGGAAGTAACTGAATAAAAAAATATAATTACGCACAGTGGAGATCTTCGAAACAAAGTCAAAATGCCCCTCCCTCTATAATGCAGGTTGGTGCTCACCAAACTTTTTAGAAAATTCGATTTGAGTTGATAACGTCATCACGGTGACATTAAAGCCATTTTCTTGAAAAATGATGCATTAGTGTCTCAAATTTTGTACAAGTAAGTTTGTCGCTGGATACTGAATCATCAAATGTCCTAGTCAAAGTATTTACGTCACAAAAACGTCTTACAACGTTATTTTTATTTGAATATTGTTATGATATAGTTTGGTGGCCAAAAATACTTAGATTTCAAAACCTGACTTCCGCAAACCTCAAAATTGGAAAACTTACTGTTACTTTGCCAATTAACTTTAAATTTTAAAGAATATAATTAACTATGCGAATAAATTTGACTTAAAGGCGGTTGAATTAAAGTAAAAATCTTTTTTTTTGAAGGGATAATTATCTCAAAAAAAAAACAACTAAAATTGGGCATTTTTGCTTCGCTCTTCGTTTAAAGTAGGGTCAAAGTTAGGTTATTGAAGCAATTGCCAATACTTTGATAATTTTTCTGGTTTCAGTTTAATCCAAAACAAAACCACTGTCCGAATTCGCTCGAGTGAGGTTTCTTAAACGTTTGCTTTTAGCGTAAACTCTTTTTGTGTTCTGCGTTGTTTGTTCTTTCAGTAATACAGTAAGTACCATGGTTGAAAAAATTGTGATTTGTAATTGAACAAATTGTACTAATTACACGATTTTGTTGTAATTATAATTGTATTTGTGATTGAAAAGTTTCAAAATTGAAAAATTGAAAAATTTAAAAATTCAAAATTCGATTGAAAAATTTCGATATTTTGCAATTGAAATTGAAAAATTAAAAATTGAAAATTGAAAAATTTCAAAATTCATAATTGAAAAAGTTCAATTGAAGAATTGAAAAATTTTAAAATTCGATAATTGCAACTGTGTTGGAAATTTTTTATGCCAGTTTTCAATACAATCACATTATTTTAACCATTAACCTATTAACTACACGGCGATGACAAAATGTCTAAGAGCAAAATCAGTTTATTAAAGGTATTATCATAATATGGTTTATTTATTTAATTATTTCCTGATTTGTTGTATTGACAAAAGTTCATAAGATGAGACAAGCTGAATTATTAATATTAAAGGGCAGCGGTGCAGGCGAATCTACTACCGCTAAGTAAAATCCACCTACACATTGCGTGGGCCTCATTTGGGCCCATTGCAACTGTAGCTGCTGTGTTATTGTTATTTTGTTTGGTTTCTGGTTGAACTTAGAAAGCCTTCCAGCTTCCTTTAAGTACGTAGCCAGTTTGTTAATATTACATTTCGTTACCACATTGTGAACAGTGGTGTTGGTGATTCCAAAATATTTAACCCGACTATCTTGGTAAAGCTTGCAATTGCCTACATGATGGTTTGGTGTTTCATCTTCTTATGCGCTACAATTTGAACACAAAGAAGACTCAGCACGACCTGTTGTGTTCTTGTGGCGTTGTAGAGTGCAGTGCCCAGTTAAAACTTGCACTGCTTTATTTAATTGAGACCTCTTAAGGTTAAGGAGACGTATTGTTAGTCGTGAGGACGTCCAACCTACAGACTCCTTCATCCTCAACCAGTCCTTCCGTTTATTCCACAAAGTTTTCCTACTATCTGTGGACCAGTCCTTTACCGTGCTAACACAACTGGCATACGGGACTGTAATAAAAGGTTCAGAACCATGTATTTTTGATCTGGATCCTGATTTTAACTAGATAGCCTGCCACTTTGTTACCATGTACCCCTGCATGTCCACAAATCCAGGCAATGCCGACGAGGTTTTGTTTACCTACCTCATTTAGGTTTCCAATGCAATTGAGCACTGTAATAAATGTTGCAGTGCACTTTAAGAGTGCTTTGAAAGCTGCTTGACTATCAACCAGCAAAACAATACTTTGATTGTGCATTTTTTCCAAAAGCAGGTTCTTTGCCACTTCTGAAATATCTAAGACTTCTGCCTGGAACGCATTACTGTAAATTCCAAGGTGGAAAAATGCTTGTTTTGGGAAGTTGTTTGGGTATTCAGGATAGAAACTCGCACCAACTCTCCCATCTAGTTTCAAACCATCGGTGTAAACCTTGACAGTGCTCTGATTTAGAACGCTTTCAAATCAAATAGCATTCTTTTTATCCATAATTTGATATTCGAAATTTCTTTCGAATATCTTTGTTTTCCTTATTCGGTCAGCTGGCATTTGCAGCAGTGCTAAGAATCTTCTTGACTCATTGCAAACATCGAGAAATTTCGAATATTTTTGTTTTCCTTATTCGGTCAGCTGGCATTTGCAGCAGTGCTAAGAATCTTCTTGACTCATTGCAAACATCAACATGGCTTTTCGTTTTCCCAAAGGAACCAACTCGGTTGACGTGGCAAAGCCTACCAACAGTGATTCTGTATGACCCTCGCACTGCCTCAGCCACTAAGAATTCCTCAATGTGAGTTGTGCTGAGCAATATTTTCAGAGCATTAGTAGAGGTGCCAGCAAAAGCTACTGAAATCATCAGACAAGCAAGTCTCTGCACCCTTGTGAGTTTCGTCACTAGATACTTTTTGTTGAGACCGCCAGCCCAGGATACAAAGGCATACGACATGATTGTACGTATTATAGCTGTGTGTGTATCCATTTCATCATAGATGGTTTTATTCCCCACGTTTTACCCACAATTTGTCTACATTGCATTAATGCTGTAGTTGCTTTGCGGGTAATTCGGGTAATATGTGGTTTCCAGGTTAGCTTGCTGTCCAGAGTAGCCCCTAACAGCCTTGCTTCTTTCGAAAGTTCAAGTTTTGTACCATTCATTGACAAGGAACCCAAATCTGGATTACGTTGGTGAGTGAACAGTATGATTTTAGTTTTCTTGCTGCTAAACTGTAGCCCTTGATCCGAAGCCCAGTTTGCAGCAATATTTATTGCTTTCTGAGCCATACCTCTGATCCAAAGCATATTAGCACCATTGACCAATACTGCTAGATCATCGGCATAGGCTTGAACATAAAAGCCCCTGCTGCGTAACTCTAGCAAAAGGTTGTATAAGACACAGTTCCACAGAAAAGGGGACAAAATACCATCTTGTGGGTTCCCCTTCACTACTTCCTTTTGAACTTTATCACCTTATAATTCTACTTGGACTGTGCGATGTGTTAGCAAATTCTCTATTCATGAGGTGAGAACCTTAGACATACCCAGCCCTCGCAGAGCCGCAACAAAGCTATGGAAGGTGACATTGTAGAAGGCACCGACAATATCCAGGAAAATACCCAAAGCTGGCTTTTTTCGAACAAGTCAGTGCTCTACACAGCGCAAAAATTCATGCAAAGCAGTTTCCGCAGAAACGCCTGCACGAAATCCATACTGCGATACAGAAAGCTTTGCCTGCACGTTATTATTTTCATTAAAATGGTACAGAATTAGTCTTTCCAACTACTTCAGTTGAAAGGAAGTTAAAGCGATCATACGAAAGGATTTAGCCATAGTTGGGCACAAGTCCATTAATCGTTAATCCGTTAATAACGAAGCTAACTTTTTCTTGAACTCGTTTATCCGTTAAAAAGTTTTTTCATGTTAACGGACTAAATTAACTTCCGTTAAGTGCTGTTAACGGACTAAAGTAATTTCCGTTAAGTTCTGTTAACTTCCGTTAAGGTTTTTATTGTTAATATCTTGCACCATTCATTCATCGTACCGGTACAAATCAGTTTGCACTGGTAACACCTGTTCGTATTAGCACGAGTTTTACAGAAGAAAGCGAAGAAAGGAGCTCTGTTTTGTGGCAAATAATAACCTGCAGCCTCATAGGTCTTAATTATCGCTGTTCACAATTTCCTAAGATTTTCCGATCGCAGCTTCGTTGTGCATTTGAACTTATTTTTATCTTGAAATTAGATTAGACTGTAAAAGTAACTTCCAAAACACAAAAAGACCACCGTAGCAAAATTTTTTTTCTTACAATCAGCTCAACAGCGTCAATACGTGTTCAAGAAGCGAGTGAATAAAAAGAAATATAAATTACCCGCAAAATGTTAACGGATTAACGGATTTTATTAACTTCCGTTAATTAAAGCTGAAAATAACGGATTAACGTTAACGGAGGTGTGAAGTTTGTTAACGGACTAGTGGTTAACGAAGCTAACGTTTTGCATTAATTTGCCCACCTATGGATTTAGCTTCAAAATAACTTTCCTTTCCAGGTTTGGGGAGAAATATATGTGAGCCTTCTTTCCATGCCAATAGCACATAGTTGTGTTTCAGGCATGCTGGAAAAATGACGTGATAATATCCTTTCAGTTGATTCCAACTTTTCTGTAACAGCACAGGATAGACCCGTTCGGCCCTGGTGCTTTGAATGGTTGAAATTTGTTGATAGCTGCTTCCATACGCTCAAATAAACATATGTTTGCAATCATTTTAGTGTGTTCAAGTCTCATGAATGGATTGTCCACTTAGTCGGATCTGGTTGCATGATTTTCTGTCTGCTGGCTACCCGGGTGGTAAGATATTCAGCAGGTAGTGGAGACTCTGTGAATTCCGCATTGTATTTAATTACGTTTCTAACACGCACCGTTTTATTCCTTCGAATAATCTTAACCAGCCGAGCCGTTGGTGTTTGACTATTCATACTCTCTACGACGCAATGTCATGAATCGCGCTTTGCTCTTTTGACAGCTTTTTTGAAGTAGGATAGGGCGAGCTTTTAAGCCTCTCAGTCTTCTTCTTGAGTTGTTTCAGTGGCTTTTCTGCAAGCTTGGCGAGCCTCTTTTTGAAGACTTGCTAGCTCAGAATTTCACCAAATGTTATCTTTCTTACAAAGCGGCTTTCGCATAGGGCAAGCAGCTTCATATAATTTAGTAATAACTGAATGAACCTTGTTTGCCAGCACATCAATGTCTTTTTTGAGGAAGGCACTGGTACTGGTCGTAAAACTCGTTCATTTAATTTTTGTTCGAGTTCGTTTACATACTTGTTCCCGCCAGGGGTGTCGAAACCCGGGGGGGGGGGGGGGGATGGGGGGATATATTCTCCCCAATAATTTGACTGTTTTCCCCAATAGTTTGAGAATGGTTTTTATCTGCTTCTCCCTCAATAATTTGACTCTGGTGTTCATATGTCCACTTAAATTCGGGGAAAAAAGTATTCCATTTTAGGTGAAAACCTTTTTTTTTTGATTTCACCTGAATTCGGGAAAAAGATTGCTTCCATTTTTGGTGAAGACCTTTTTTTTGTTGATCTTCACTTAATTTGCTTACCTGAACAAAATCGTGGTCGAGGTTCATCCCCCCAATGTTGAAAATAGGGCAAAATCGGGGTTAAATTGCAAATTATCCCCCCAATGCTCAACAAAGATTGGCACCCCTGTTTCCAGTTCTTACGACGAACATTACGAAACATTTTAGACTGTTTTCGGATTCTGCTTTTAACCTGGAACCTAATATACATGTGATCCGAGAATGATGGCTCGTTGTTAACATGCCAGCAAACTACTCGGCCCCATGCACACCGGTTCACTAAGGTTTAGTCCAGAACCTCTTCACACGTTTTAGTTCTGAATGTTGGTTTATTGCCTACATTGCAGAAATTCAGGTCTGCACTAGCACAATATGCTTGCAGATCCTCTCCTCGAGGGTTTATATCGGAGGATTCCCATATAATGAGTTGTGCATTTGGATCGGTTCCTACAATAGTAGGGATTTGTTCATTTTCTGCGAAGACCTTCAATAAATTGAGCGGAGCTGGTTCTTCGGCTGCCATGTATGACGATACGAAAACAAAACTGTCACCGCTTCGGCAGACATTGCTAAATCTAACTGCCACAATATTCTCATTTGAAAACATCGGGATTAGAGAACAACAGAGATCAGAAGTAGCATAAATGCACGCCCGAAGACGATTGCCCTTTTCAATACCTAGAAAGAGGTTCCAGCCTCGTATAGCTTACTTCTGATTTTGGTGGCATATGTCCATGGTTCTTGAGCTAACACTAACCCGGAACCATAGGCGTATCCAGGGGGGGGGGGGGGGGGGGCCAGGGGGCCCGGGCTCCCCCTATCGGAATGCCACCCATGATAAACATTTATGACTACATAGCTCAGCGATGTTTAGTTGCAGTTACTGACGACGAGGGAGCCCCGGGGCCCCTAACTAACAACCATGGGGCCCCTAACTAACAACTAGGGGGCCCTTAACCAACAACCAGAGGCCCCAGGGCCCCTAACTAACTACCATGGGTCCCTGGGGCCCCTAACCGACAACCAGGGAGCCCCGGGGCACCTAAGTGAAAAACGGGGGCCCGGGGAGCCTCTAACTGACAAACAGGTGGGCCCCTAATTGACAACCAGGGGCCCCCTGGGCTTCTAACTACCAACCAGGGGGCTTCAGGTCCCCTAACTATTGACCTGGGGGCCCCGGGGTCCCTAACTAACAACCAGCAGACCCCGGGGCCCCAAACCGACAATCAGGAGGCCGCGGGGCCCCTAACTGACAAACGGGTGCCCCGTGGTCTCTAACTGACAAACAGGAGGCCCTGGGGCCACTAATTGACAACCAGGGGATCCCAGGGCCTCTAACTAACAACCAGGGGGCCCCATCCCCCTCTAAATGACGACCAGGAAGCCCCTAACCGACAACAAGGGGGCCTCAGTCCCCTAACTAACGACCAGGGGGCCCCCAGGGTCACTAACTAACAACCAGGAGACCCTGGGGCCCCTAACCAACAACCAGGGAGCCTCGGGGCACCTAAGTGACAAACGGGGCCCCCATGGCCCCTAAGTAACAACCAGCCCATAACTGATGACCTAGGGTCCCGGGCCAAAGGCCCCGCAATTCAAATTTTTAAAAATATATGCGCAAAACCTGTGAGAAATCTAAAAGTTTTGTTCTAAAAGTTGCAATCCCAAACCCCCGTTTAACGTTATTATGAACTTAATACTATAACACAGGCGGTAATGCAAACCACCAACTGAAATACTACCAATGATAAATATAATGAGAGCATAGCCAGTATGTTGTCCTTGTCCGGAATTGCAGTTTCTTTAATTTAGGATTTACGCGTACAAAAGTAAGTAATAATAATGACGACCACCTGTTCAAGTCATAATAATGTCTTTCAAAAAACTGTCAAGTGACTTGACTCGAGTACTCTACGTTTAGGAAAAAAAGTTATTTTAATTTTGATTTAAATGTTTTTTTTTATGAAAGAACTTAAGGGCGCGATCTTATCTCAAAATCATAGGCGTAGCCAGGGGGGTGGCCCAGGGGGCCTTCTCAATTGAAATGCCACCAATGACAAAAATTTAACTAAGAAACCTTGTTTCTTCATTTTCAGTTTCTTTTAGCATCTTTACATACAACAGTATTCGCGTACAACAGTAATTAACAATAAATAATACTGACGACCGGGGGGCCCGGCGCACTCCCTTAATTCAAGTTTTTCTAATCAATTTAAACGTATAACCAGGGTGAAATCAAGGTTTTTGTCCTAAAAGTTGCTACCTCAGGCCCTCATCTAAACTTTTTATGAACGTAATGCAATATCCAGCGCCGTATTTGCCATATGGCACAGGGCCAGGACCCAGCGCTCAGATGGTAGGACTTATTTTGGTCTTCACTTATATTTGACAGAAAAATGTTGCAAAAATCCTCTAAGTGCCAGGGGCCCCGCGGAATGTAAATCCGACCCAGGAATAACATGTTTAGTAAACGTAACCATCTATTGTACCATTTTTCAATAACGATTCAACTCCATCTAGCCAGTTTTTACGCACAAAATACTAAAAAAAAAATAGCTAGAGAAAATGCTCATTGAACAAATTAATGAATTTCAGTTGAAGGGGCCTGGGCCCCCTGGCCGTACATGCACTCCTATAACTGGTTAACTTCATGACAAAACAAAAATCTTGAAGGAAAACCTTCGAGTGGATCACTGTTTACTGCTAAAATATTGCAGGAGGCAATGTGCTTTACTTTCCCCCACATGGGCTAAATCACGTACAATTGAAATTTTACACCATAATACAAGATTTTAAACGTGTTTTGGAATTTAATTGCAAGTAAAAGGAAGATTGGACACCTAAATTTTTTCGATTGGCTTTCAAATGTTAAAAATCTAGTTTTTTCAAATGGCTTTTAACACGTGCGAAATGTGATCCAATGGGATGAAAATAGCTTTTTTTCCCAAAAACTTACAAAAATCGTCCAGCGGCTGGGGGCTTTGCCCCAAGACCCCCATAGCTACCGGCAGCTAGGGGCTCCACCCCCAGGCCCCCGTCTGTGATACGTTTGAGTACACTAGTTTACTCAACACGTCTTCTAAGTTAGACATTTGCATTTTCTAACGATTAGTTTTCACCCTCTCCCGTTATCAAAATCCTGGTTAAGTGCCAACAGACTACAGCTTCAGATCTTGCATTCAACGATATCTTTGCCCCACAAAAGTTCCTATTTTGAAAATTTCTGATGACGTCATTGCATGTGATTTGTGGTTTGGCCCCCCCAATCAAAAATCGTGGGTACGCCTATGCCCGGAACGTACGTTTTTTGTAACTTCACACATGTTATAGCTTGCTGCTTTACATCTGCGTACTTTGATTTGCCAACACACTAAATTAGATAAGGATAACTAAGGTGCCGTAACGGCTTTATTTGATTTTTCCTCCCGCTTTACCTTTGACTTGTAAGCAACTTCCAAGCAATTACTTGGATTCTGAGGTTCCACAGGAGAAGTTGGGGTGGTGTTCGGTTTCACAGCCGACCATACCATTTTTGCTGTACTCTCAGCTTCTGAGACCGATTCCTATAGCAAAGAAACCTTCTCTACTGGAGGACTCAAATTTGATGTTTTTTCGCCATCTGGGCTAAAAGGCGCGCATAGCCGAGTATTATCTTTGTTGGCATTGTCACTCAAGAACTCAATGATTCTTGGTTGTGAGAGTGCCACTTCTTCTAAATTTAAGGGTATGATCAGTGTTACTTTTCTTGATCTAATGATCAGAGGTGGAGTTGAGGACACAAGGATCGAGGCCAAGGCCAAGGACATAAAAAAATCCGAGGCCAAAGCCAAGGACAGCCTTTCCGAGGACAGAACCTCTCGAAGCCAAGAACAGGAATGCTCGAGGCCAATGCCAAGGATCAAGGACACATGCGCAAGTGTTTTCCAAAAAAAAAAGGCTTCAAAAATATTTTTCAGGCGATCTCCAATTCATTGGCGTACCCAAGATTTTTGATTGGGGGAAGCCTAAACCACAAATCACATGAAATGACGTCATCAAAATTTTTCCCAAGACGAAATTTTTCTGGGACAAAGATATCGTAGAATGGAAGATCTGAAATCGTTGCCTGTTGGCACGTAACCAGGATTTTGCAAAGGAAGAGGGCTTAAACTTATAGTTGAAAACTGCAAGTATCTAACTTTGGGAACGTGATGAGAAAGCTTGCGTAACTCAAATGTATCACAGACGGGGGTTTGGGGGCGGAGCCCCCGGCCGCCGGAGGCTTTGGGGGTCTGGGGGGGAAGCTCCCAGCCGTTGGTCGAATTTTTGTAATTTTTTGGGAAAAAAAAGCTATTTTAATGCCATTGGATCACATTTCGTAAGTGTTCAGAGCCATTTGAAAGCACTAGATTTTTGACATTTGAAAGGCAATTGAAAAAATCAAATTGTTTAATCCTCCTTTTACTTGCAATTTAAGTTCAAAACACGTTTAACAACTTAAATTTTGGAGTTAAATTTTAATTGTAAGTGATTTGGTCCAGGTAGGGGGAAATATGGTGCATTGTCTCGGGCTACATTTTAGCAGTAAATAATAATAATCCACTCGAAGATTTTCCTCAGAGATTTTTGTTTTGTCATGAAAATAACCAGTTATAGGAGTGCACGTTCGCCAGGGGGCCCAGGCCCCCTCAATTGAAGTTCAATGATATGTTCAATCAGCATTTTCCATGGCAAATTTTTTTTAAAGCATTTTGTGCGTAAAAACCGGCGAGGTTGGGGGTGAAATACTGAATTATTATTGAAAAATGGTACAATAGATAATTACGTCAACATAACCACGTTATTGTCGGGCCGAATTTACATCGCGCTAGGCCTCTGGCACTTTGGAGATTTTTGCAACATCTTTCTGCCTAATATACTGTAGTTGAAGACCAAAAAAAAGTCTTACGATTTCAGCTCGGGGCCCCTAGCTGGTACTGCGTCATATTATGGTAAATCCGGCCCTGATTAATGCATTACGTTTACAAAAAGACTAGATGTGGGCCTGAGATAGCAACTTTTAGGACAAAAACTCTCCATTTCCTCCGGGTTATACGTTTAAACTGGCTGGTAAAAATTGAATTAAGGGGGACCCGGCGCCCCTGGTCTTCAATATTGTTAATTAGTTATACTGTTGTAAGCGAAAAATGCTAAAAAGAAACTGAAACTGAAGAAACAATAGGCTTTTTTGTCACATTTTTGTCATTAGTAAAATTTCATTTGGAGAGCCGGGCCTCCTGCCCCCCTTGCCTACGCCTATGCTCCAAGTAAGGAAAACAAAAAAGGTGTTCGCAAATTTTCCTGTAGGTTTCTGGCGTTTTCCAACAAAGTTTCAACTGTTCAAAAAGTAGTGCTGTCCTCGAGCCGAGGACAGGGCAATTTTTGAGGACTTGAGGCTTTGAGGTCAAGGCCAAGGACTTAACCTTCGAGGCCAAGGCCAAGGACTTCAAAATGTGTCCTCGAGGACCTCCTTGAGGACTCCACCTCTGCTAATGATATTAGACTTAGTCATAGGGTTGGTTTTCTTTAAACTGGAAAAAGTTCCAAAGACCAGATTATCCAAACTAGCAGGAGGCCACTAACTGCCATTTCTGCCGATGACGACACATCAACACCGAAATTGACAGACTTATTTCTGGAGTACTGGCCTCGGCGGAGCCCCTCCAACACAGCTGTAGACCCCTACCCAGGTGCCATTTGGAACTACAAGTGCACGGGGATTTTCACAAGCTGATGGACACGAAGACCTATGTTGGCTAGATTAGGATTAGCATCCTCTCTATCTTGTGGCCGCGACCTGGCAGCGCGTTTTATCCGCAGTACCCTATACTCGCATTGACATTCCGCCTCAATATTGGTCCATCACCACCGGTTTCCATATCAGCCAGCCACCTACTGTTGGCCTTTAAGTCAGGGGTCGGAATATTAGAAGGCAGGACTTCACAGTATCAGGCGTTCGCCTGCGCTATTGCCTGGTTGCTAGTTCTTGCACTCCTTAACCTCACCCAACTTCATCGGCCGGTTGCCAATGCCTCAATTCGTTAGTGTTTCCATTGTTTCCACCCGACACCACGAGGAGGTTTGAGGTTGGACTCTGTCAAGCAGACGAGCGGAATGCAAACCATTGATTGTCTATATTTATTAAAGATTTTTAGTTGGCATTGAAAGACGTTTAGTGTTTTAGTGCAAAAAATGAAGCACTCTTTAGGTCGATCTGAAGTCCGATTGCGTAGTCAAGTTAATGTAAACAACGTGAGTAAGGCATTAGGTAGAACAGCTAGTTTCGAAACTAAACAAATTGTTTAACAGAAAAACCTTAAAAAAGTGAGTGGCAAACCTTTAAGTTATGTTTCATTATCTTGATTAGTTGTATTAACCTATTTGTAAAAATTTTTGACGTAATTGAACACAAGAATCCGACCATTTGTCAATTGAACAACGTATTTCATAGTTTTTCGACTATTTGTTGATGTAAATGTAATTGGTCCATTTAACTGTAGGTCGTCCAACTGGTCTCCTCCCATTCGCTTCGGCAAGTAAAGTTTGTCTGGAAAGTCTTTCCTAAGACACTCTGCTTAAATGGTCAAACCATCTAACCTGAGATTTTTTGGTTTGGAAAAGTAACGGGTAGATGTTTAGAGATTTTTGAATCTCAAGAGCTACGCGCATTGTTAAACAATACAGTCGTAGAACGCCTTTGATTCTTCGTAAAAACCTCATTTCGGACGCTTACACTAGCGATCGCACTCTTTCGGTCATTACCCAGTGTACATGACCAAAAGTGAGAATGATGACAAAAACTGAGATTAAATTTTGAAAATTAAGAGGTTTGCCTTTTTCGACAATTCTCGTTTCATAACTACTGGTAACGTGAGAAACAAATACATGCGGCGTTCTCATCTTTTACACAAATAATTGGTTAACTTTTAGAACTCTCTTTTGTGCTTGTTTTAAGAATCTTCCAGAACTGTTTTTGTCCCAATTTTAACTGTATTGTCTTTAGACCTTTAATCTTATTATCTTTAAGACTGCAACCAGTGCCCAAATTAGATAGTCTTTGACAGCACGTGTGATACAGTGTCTCAAATTTTCGTAGTTCAGTGTATCAAATTAGCTGTGTAGTAAGTTGATTATGTAAAATGGTAACGTGCTGATGTTTTCTATTTCTGTAGTGCGACCTCGAAGCAGTTTTTTAATAGTATAGTCAAGTATAGTCTAATTAGTGTTGGTATAATCGATAGCGTAAATTTGGTCTAGTAAATCGTTAGTTGATTAATATTAATTTGGCTTGCTGAAAATTGACTTCTTGTTTTGCCGTGCCCCTTTGGATAAATCAAATTTTGGTATTGTTGTGAGGATATAATATGCCATAATATTCTTATATACATTTACAAGTGTGGTGTGACTGCAGAATATGGAGGTTAAGGCGCGCGGCGAGACAGGCTATTAGAAGCGGGTCTGGCCTTATTCAAATTAGAGTCAACATTGGTTAAAAAACTGCAGATTTAAGTGCTTCAGTCATAAGCCTGATGTCTCAATCAGCTTGCCAGCGGGAAGAGAAACTCACTAACGCAGGAAGCAGTTTGTCTTCTTCGGCAAGGTTACGGATGGAGGCCAGATTGGCCGAAGCTAACCTCGAGCGCATCCGTAAAGAGGAGGAGCTGAACTTACAATCACTGGCGCTAATTGCTGAACAAGAGTTAAAGAAGATCGAGTCTAAAAGAACCTTGCTCAGAGCAGAAGCAGAAGTAGACGCTGCACACATCCGCGCTGATGCTGCCTCCACCTGTGAGGAAGACCGCAGCTCCTTTACAACCCCTGCTCCACCTTTGTCGGCCAACACGAAGGTTGGTGACTACCTGGAAAGTTTAGTAGTCGCGGTACCGACTGATAACGGCAAGAACGAAGCTCCCACACTGGCCCAAGCTCCGATGGAACCATATCTCCGCCATGGTAGTCTATTAAATCCCAGTCTGGCTGAAATGGAAGAAAACCTGCCAACCCAGGAGAAAGTATACCAGCCGACGATCCTAAACTCTTGCTCCATGCCATTAGCTTTGACCACCGAGGAGACAGCCCTTCGACCTCCTCCTGGTCTTCCTTTTCCAACCGCCTTTGATGGGTTTGTTGCGCCTGCCCCAACGAGTGATTCTTTATTTCCGTTTGAACGCTATGGACATTTGTACACTCCTGTTACTTCAAGAATCGCATCGGAATGCCAGAGCGCTGCGGTACGAGGTGCTACAACAAATTCTGTGGAACAGCAACTCAATCCTGTGATTCTTGCAGGAGCAGGACACCAGTATCCTTCACCTGCTGTTATTTCTCAATCTGTAAGACATGAACAGTCTTTACCGAGATTGACCTCTGCTACTTCAGGTGCGGCACCGGCATGTGGGCCGGCTGCTCCAGCTACTATGGCACCGGCATATGGGCCGGCTGCTCCAGCTACAACGGCACCGGCATATGGACCGGCTGCTCCACCTACTATGGCACCGGCATATGGGCCGGCTACTTCAGCAACCGCTACACCAGCATTTGGGCCGGCTACTCTTTTCAATTCTTTTGGAAGACAACACCAGCATCGGGAAATAGGACTTGGAGATCCCTTTACTATGGAAGGAAACAGAAGAAGGAATGATACCGGTAACGTTGGTTCCCAATCATCGGGTGAGTTTTGTTCGTTAAATGATGTAGCTAAGTTGCTAGTTCGGTGCAAGGGTTCAGCACCTACTTCTGTTATGGCTAAGTTTGATGGTAATTCGCTGAATTATCACAAGTTTATTCAGCAAGTGGAAGACCGTATTTTGAGCATTTACCGGGACTGTGATCCTGGTCATGCTTTGCATTTCTTGCTCGAAAGCACAACGGGTAGAGCTCATCGGCTAATCTCTAGCTGCGTGATGTTTTCTCCTGAGAGAGGGTTAAAGGAGGCTTTGGACCTACTGTACAAGACTTTCGGCAGCCCCCAGGTGTCAGTTCAAGTGTTTATTGACTCTGTTTGTAATGGTGACACTATTTCCAACACGGAGATAAGTCTTGAAAACTTTTATTCGGATCTAGTAAATTGCAAAATTGGTTTAGAGGCTTCCGGGGCACAAAACATCCTAAATGCAGTGTCCACTGCTGAAAAAGTGTTCATGCGCTTCCCGCATAATCTCCGGGAGAGCTTTGCCAAGATGGCACTGGAGCGTGGGTTTGAAGTGGATGTGGTGCCGTTCGATCTATTTATTGAGTTTGTTGAGCAGCGACGTCGTTTATTGTGCTCGAGATTTGGTAGACTGCTGCTGCCACCCAGAGGTAAATCGACGCCTCCAACTAAGTTCGGTCAGAAAACTCAAACTAATTTAATTCACAGCAATAGTGGTCGTGACACGCCACAAGTCAATGTAAAATTGGTACCCAAGGGAGATGAACTCGCTGCTTGCAGGTGTTGTGATGCTAGGAACAACTTAATTTTTCGCTGTGAAGTGTTTTCACAAAAACCAACTGCAGAGCGGCTGCAGTTGGTCAGGCAGAAGCGTCTTTGTTTTAACTGTTTGAAAGGTAGCCACGTGGTGAAGGATTGCCCTAGCAAGGCGAGGTGTCGTGAGTGTGCAGGAAAACATCATTCGTTGTTGCATTCGCCGGCTAGCAATACGGAGAGAAAAGAGGAGCCGGGAAAGAGAGGTTCAACGATAACCACATCTACTTCGGCAGTTACAAGTGTATCTGCAAGGAGCGGAACTGCAGGAACTCGCCTTCAGGTAATACCTGTATGTGTCATCAATAACGTTACTGGAGTGTGTAAGAGACGTTTTGCCTTCTAGATAGTGGGGCAGATTGCCACTTGATTGATGAGGGGCTATACTCGGACTTGGACCTGTCAGGCAGACCTATGCGGTCGGAGCTCCAAATGGCAAATGGTGAGCTGGAGAAACTTGACACCTTTTCGGTAGAGTTTGGTATACGTGGTCTTAATGAAAAGGAGGTCTTCACTTTGGAAAATGCACGAGTGGTGCCTCGGTTGCCCGACCTCAGTGGCAACATCCCTTCCGCTCAGGATATTGCTAGGAATTCACATCTTGCGGGCATTGAGATACCCATGGTGTCCGGCTTGGCGAAAGTACAAGTAATAGTCGGCATTGACTCTCCAGCCCTGCATGTGTTCTCTGAAATACGTCAGGATGGTGAATCTAGGCTTTGGGCTGGCAAATCTCCACTTGGGTGGGTGTTGCACGGGCGGGACTTGACTGCAACGAGTAATGCTCGACATTCGGTCAATCTGTTAGTGGACTCACGAGCTAATCCCGTTTTAGATGCCCATTGCCCTTGCCAATTTGATTATGTAGATCGGGCATGTGACCCTGAGGTTCATTGCCTTCCCTTGACGATGACCGGGCCGAGGAGCACATGAAAGCGTTATGCAAATTTGTTGATGGTCACTACGAGATTGCACTATTGTGGAGACAGGGGTGCCCAGATCTTCTGAATAACTATGACATGGCACTGGCTCGCTTAAACTCTTTAGGTAAACGCTTAAAGGCAGACCTTGAGCTCCATGAAAGGTACAGGGACAAAATTCAAGACATGGTTTTGAAGGGACATGCTATTGAGGTCTCAAAGAGTTCGAAGTGCGTGGACGGCCGAGTTTGGTACATTCCGCACCATTGTGTTACCAGCAAGTTTAGGGTTGTATTTGATTGTGCTGCCCAGTTTTGTGGTACTTCATTGAATAACCAAATTCTGCAGGGGCCTGATAACACCAATAATCTTGTAGGTGTAGTGACGCGTTTTCGTAAGAACGCAGTTGCCGTTGTTGGCGATGTGCGGGCAATGTTTATGCAGGTGCAGGTGACACCCGCGGATCAGTCCTCTGCGATTTTTGTGGTGGACCGATGGCGATCCGTACAAGTCTTTAAGAGAATATCAGTTGACAGTGCACTGCTTTGGCTTGAACAGTTCCCCCTCGGTGGCTGGATACGCTCTGCGCCGCACAGCAGAAGACAATCGCCCACAGGTTTCTGCAGAAGCCGTCCAGGTGGTATTTAAGAATGTGTATGTAGATGATGTGCTTGTTTCTGTTGCCGACAGCGAGGGCGCTGTTGCGCTTGTTACCGAACTTGATTCTCTGCTTGGCAGTGCTGGTTTCGAACTGGCTAAGCTTTCCAGTAACCATCCTGAGGTCCTTGAGGTTCTGCCTGCTGAACGCATGGCTCCTCCCGTGAGTGAAATAAAACTTTATCTGGACGAAATTCCGGGCCACAAGGCGCTGGGGTTAGTTTGGCTACCCCAGCCTGATGTTTTAGGAGTACATGTGACTGATCTTGCTCATCCATGCACAAGACGAGGCCTTTTGTCTCTCATGATGAGCATTTTTGATCCCTTGGGGATTCTGTCCCCATTTTTGCTGAAACTGAAGTCGTTACTTCAGCGTGTGACTAAATCTGGCTTGGGTTGGGACGCTGAGATTCCTGAGGCTGAAAGATTGACCTGGGAAAAATTTTTGATTGCGCTTCCAAATTTGGGGAATATTTCCATTCCACGGTGTTTTACTGGGCTGACTAAGTCCACTGAAAATCAATTGCATGTCTTTGCCGATGCTTCGAATGCAGGAATTGGCAGTGTTTGTTATTTGCGCACTTGTGTTAATGATTTTTATCGTATTTCATTTGTTATGGGTAAATCTCGAGTTGCTCCCGTGAAGCCGTTGTCAACTCCTCGCATGGAGTTGAGTGCTGCTGTCATTGCTGTTCGCTTAGCTAAGTTTGTGCAGCGTGAATTAGATGTTAATTTTGATTGTATTGTGTATTGGTCAGACTCCACAACTGTGCTAGGTTATTTTCGTAACACTTCAAAACGCCGGCCGATTTTTGAAACTAATCGTATCAAGTTAATACGTGAACTCTCCTCGGTGAACCAGTGGCGGTGGATTGATACTCAACGTAACCCCGCCGATATGTACTCACGTGGAGTCTCGCCTTCACAAGTCGATAAAGCCGACCAGTGGCTCCAAGGACCTTCATTTTTGCTTGAGCCGGAAAACACTTTGTCTTCTCATGAACCTCCATATGATTCTTCAGCTTTGCATGACCAATCTGGGACCCGATCTGCTCTACAAGTGACAAGCAATGACTTTTCTGCTCAGTTTTCGTTGAATGAAGGTGCTCTTGAAAGACTGACAAATCGTTACAGCTCTTTACCTCGTGCGGTGCGAGTAACTGCATGGTTACTCCGGCTGAAACGAAGACTGTATGAGCGAGTTACTGACTGCAGTAGCAAACCCAAATCGGACAATGACTGTTTGACTGCAAGCGAGTATGATACAGCACTGCTTGCTTTAGTTAAGTTATCCCAACGGCAAGAGTTTCCAGGACTTGTGGAAGCGCTAGAAGTGAACTCTTTTCATAAAATATTTTCTGGCAAGTGTGGTAAAGATCTGCAAAACTTGATGAAACCGTTGGTGAAGTACTGCCCCTTTGTGAAAGAAGGTATCATGCGCCTGGGAGGACGACTTCAACGTTCTGATGAGCCGTACGACGTAAAGCATCCCATTGTACTGCCAAGGACCGGACATGTAACGCCTCTGATTGTGAATCACTGGCACCAGAAGAGTGGTCACCATGCTGCGCCCTACGTCATTAATGAGCTCCGAGAGAGGTTCTACGTGGTAGGGCAAGAAAGGACTGTCAAATTGTTCATAAAGAATGGTTGTATGGCTTTCCGTAATCGGAAAGCTAAGCCAAGTTCACAGATGATGAGTCCATTACCATCTGTTCGCGTCAAACCTGGACAACGTCTATTTACTGTGACCGGAGTCGATTTTATGGGCCCAATTGCCGTAAAATGTAATCGCAAAACTTTGAAACGCTATTGTTGTGTATTCACTTGTTCGGTATCCCGCGCCTCGCACCTAGAGGTGGCCTATGACCTAACCACCGGGTCATTTCTTATGGCCCTGCGACGTTTTTTGGCTGTAAGAGGAACATCGACGAAGATTATCTACTGCGACAATGTAACCAATTTTATCGGCGCAGAAACGGAGCTGAAACGTGGACTGGAACGGCTGAAACGTAAGGAAGTGTGTGATTATCTGACACCCCGTGGCATTGAATTTAGACACTCGCCCCCTCTGGCGAGTCATCAAGGAGGAGTCTGGGAGGCTATCATTCGACTTGTGCGTAAGGCAATGGCCGCGCTGATATCTGATCGGCATTTTCGAACTCTGAATGATGAAGGACTTGCTACCCAATTGAAAGAAATCGAACTGGTTTAAATTGCAGGCCACTCACCAGAGTGGGTGCGGACCCCGACGATTTTCGAGCGTTAACCCCTATGACCTTGTTAAATGGCTGTATCGCACCGGAGTTAACAAGTATGGACGTGTTTACAAACTCGGATGGCTTACGCGCTTCGTACAGGGCCACACAGCTGCAAGCTGACCTTTTTTGGCAGAGGTGGCGGCCTGAATACCTAACAATGTTGCAAAAACGTCACAAATGGCTTGTACCACAACAGAATATATCACCTAACACCCTTGTGTTAATAAGGGATGATACTGTACCGCGTGGAGTCTGGCCTAAGGGCATTGTAGTATCCGTAATTCCCGATCGTGATGAGGTTTGCCGCCGTGCAGTAATCCGCACAGTGAACCGGAAAGAGTTTGTGCGGGATATACGTAAACTGTGTGTTCTGGAGGCCGATGTGTGATTCAGTTATAATGTTATCGCCTTTTCTATGTTTTGCACCTGCATTCGGCAAGACTGTAATACTGTATTTCGTTTGACTTCGATTTATGTGTGTCGTTTGACTTTGATTTATGTGTGTAATGTTTGTGCTAAGTCTTCTAGTTTACAGTTCGAATACTTTGGGGAGAACTCTTAAAGTTTCTCCTGTTTACAGTACATAGAAAATCGTGTTTTTTTTGTTGCTATTTTCAGCAATACGATTTTGGGCCGGCCATGGTAACGTGAGAAACAAATACATGCGGCGTTCTCATCTTTTACGCAAATAATTGGTTAACTTTTAGAACTCTCTTTTGTGCTTGTTTTAAGAATCTTCCAGAACTGTTTTTGTCCTAATTTTAACTGTATTGTCTTTAGACCTTTAATCTTATTATCTTTAAGACTGCAACCAGTGCCCAAATTAGATAGTTTTTGACAGCACGTGTGATACAGTGTCTCAAATTTTTGTAGTTCAGTGTATCAAATTAGCTGTGTAGTAAGTTGATTATGTAAAATGGTAACGTGCTGATGTTTTCTATTTCTATAGTGCGACCTCGAAGCAGTTTTTTAATAGTATAGTCAAGTATAGTCTAATTAGTGTTGGTATAATCGATAGCGTAAATTTGGTCTAGTAAATCGTTAGTTGATTAATATTAATTTGGCTTGCTGAAAATTGACTTCTTGTTTTGCCGTGCCCCTTTGGATAAATCAAATTTTGGTATTGTTGTGAGGATATAATATGCCATAATATTCTTATATACATTTACAAGTGTGGTGTGACTGCAGAATATGGAGGTTAAGGCGCGCGGCGAGACAGGCTATTAGAAGCGGGTCTGGCCTTATTCAAATTAGAGTCAACAACTACGGAATAGTGAAAAGTAGAGATGTCCCGGGCACATTTTGCCTGCACTGCGCCTGCACCGCCAGGATTCTGTTCGCTCACTGCACCGCACAGTATTTGCAAACATTGCTCTGGAGCACCAGCGCTGAACCGCAGAAAAACAAAATACCAAAAATACGACGGCAAAAAATATTAGCGATTAGCCCAAAAATTATGGGAAAAATTTTTGCTGAAAGAGAACAAAACATTTATAGCTCCAAAAAAATTGCAAACCGCGTTTGAGCATCGAACGAGTCAGCGTCCGCTTAAGAAGTGTTAATTGCGATTGATCCTGTGTGAGCGATTAAAGTGTTGAGAGCGGTGATTGAGCTAAAAAAAAGCAAGCAAGAGCTTACTTTTACTTGCATTTATTTTATTGTACTGTAGCAAAAGCGGTACCAGTAATTTGCGTTTTTAAATAATCTTTTTCAAAGTTGCTGACTTCTCACGCTGAATTTTATGGACTTGATTGTCTGGCAAGTTGAGCCAGAAAATAACACACCTCCGTTAACGTTAATCTGTTATTTTCAGCTTTAATTAACGGAAGTTAATAAAGTCCATTAATCCGTTAACATTTTGCGTGTAATTTACATTTCTTTATGTTCACTCGCTTCTAGAACACGTATTGACGCTGTTGAGCTGATTGTAAGGAAATATTTATTGCTATGGTGGTCTTTTTGTGTTTTGAAAGTTACATTTTACAGTCTAACTAAATTCAAAATAAAAACAAGTTCAAATGCACAACGAAGCTGCAAGATATTAACGATAAAAACCTTAACGGAAGTTAACAGAACTTAACGGAAGATACTTTAGTCGGTTAACAGCACTTAACGGAAGTTAATTTAGTCCGTGAACATGAAAAAACTTTTTAACGGATTAACGAGTTAATGAAAAAGTTAGCTTCGTTATTAACGGATTAACGATTAACGGACTTGTGCCCATCTATGCATTTAGAGGTTGCACAAAAGCAGTAAAGTTTTTTATAAATACCCATTTTGGCAGAGATAAGGGCTTCGCTGTTTGCAAGGCGTTAGCTGTTCAAAAGCAGTAATATTATGGATGTAATCCAACTCGTTGAATGTTGCCAAGTAAGTAGTGTACTCTCGTTATTCTTACTTAGCAAAAACCATGCCTATGGTACGCTTTGAGGCGAAATGCATGTAGAACTGAAGCCGATCTTTTTCACATTTTTCAATTACCCAGACGTTATCTTATATAAGTATCACTGCCAAACCACGCTCTGCAGTTGCATGCGGGACTAGGATTTTTTTAACCAACTTTCTGTTTGCCATCAATGAGCCTGATAATTCACTCTAAGAATCCAAAGCCAATTGATAGAAATTTTTGATCCATTTTTATTTTTTGGAAAAATCTAATTATAATTGCGTTTAATCAACAAACCATTTTTCCGATTGTTTCTTAATGGCACGCTTGGTAAAGTTTTCATCTTTGCAAAGAGCTGCAACCATTCGTCACTTCATGTCATTATTTCTTGGACATGTACCAAAGCCGACCAGAGAATTTTTTCATTACGGTTGCTCCAATTTTCTTGTCAATGTAATTTTGCCACGTTTTTTGCAAGTCCAAGATTTTTTCTACATTTTGGCAAGTTTAGTGCAGATACAAGAAATGATGCTTTGGTCTGTGCTCGCCATAATCAGTTTACCATGCAGTTCTGACGTATGGTAAACTGATTATGGCAAGCATAAGTTAAGGGTGCCATAATCAGTTCTGGCGCCCTTAACCAGTTTTTGATTTTGTTCAAGTTTTGCTTTAATAGAGATGCAAGCACCAGATTCTTACTTTAAGTGTTTGAGACATTCTTGTCAAAAAACATATTAGTAATATTACCCTGTAGCAAAAACTTTCTCTGTCTAACACCATTCTTCTAATGCTCAAACGATGCCATGTAATTGAGACTAACTGGTCCCATTAGGAATTGGGGCAATCTTAAGTAGATGTTTTATGCAGATGCCAGAGGTTGAGTTGCGAGAATAAATTTGAATAAGATTGAAAGTGGTTCGTTATTATTCGAAACTTTAAAAAAAAAGAGTATATGTTCAGAATATTACGAGATATTATTTTGTAATTTCTTAAGATCATCTCTCAAATTCTTTGCTCAGTTGATTATTTTGGACTTGCCAGTAACCACTTTTATCATATCTACTGTTACCATTGATTTTATTCTCTAACATTCTCTTTTAAGCCAGAAGAAAATTGTGGTATTTTTGTCATGAGAGTCCATGGATCAGAGCATATCAGAGCATTTGTACTGTCCACATCAAAGAAATCTTTCAGGTCATCTTTTTTGTTACTTGTGGTAGCCTCAAAGATTCGTTAGGTATTTTAACAAGTTTAATAACTATCTAAGAATCCAGTAACACAATAATTGTTTTGCTGTGTATGAGGTTTGAAATTTATCCAGAAATTAATACTTGGCAACTTAGATGATTCCAGTCAAACTTATTGAGGCAAACAACTTCCGACTACTGGAGAAGAGATATATATTATGTATAATTTACTTGTACCCTGTCTTTCCAGGTTTTAAAGTGCTCAATGGATGTGGGCCGCGAGTTAACAGCACAGAAAGTTCAGTTAAAAGTTAGAAATTAAAAAAGCCCACTAAAGGCTGTCTCCTCCTAATGGGTTTGTCTGGTGGGGTGGAAACTAAACAAAAACAGTAAAAGACCTCAGTACACCACCCACGTCTTCCCCTCCTCGCACCGGAAGCCCTGTGGCAGGAACGAGCTCAATCTAACCCCTAGGGTTAACTGCGGTACGCACCAGCCAGGGGCCGCAACCACGGTCGATGATGCAAAGCCGCGGCTGGTACAAAACACTGTAAGCATTCACTGTGGAGGCTGAGCATCTTAATTAAACACTGCTGATGCGTGTCTATAAAACGTTGTGAAAAACACTGTTAAAATTTTAAACACTGTCCTAGATACAAATTGGCATTTTACATCACAGTGATCAACCGATTTGCGTTAAATGTGATTTCATTAGGCTGGTGATTTCTTGGTTTACTTGGCTTTGTGTTGACATTTTGATGCAATTTCGGTTCTCTAGTTGAGAGTGTTAACCGGATCGCAATTTTTTCTTCTAAACAAAGATTATGTCTGTCAGAACCGTTCTGATATAGGGCCGTGCTCGTCTCGTGATGTATAATTGTATATACTGTAGCATATGAATAATCTCAAATTTTCGCTGTTCGTGTGCAACCTGTAAACTTTAATTTTTTTTCGAGATATTTTGCATATGCAGTTTTTTATTGAAAACGAACAAATTTAACCCGGTTCTCGTATGATTTACTAAAATTTTGAAATAAGGACCACCCTACTGTACAGTGTACACGTACGTATGTGCAAATTGCTAGCAAACCAAATTTTATTCCTGCTAAATAATTGAGGCGTTCCTGTAATCTGCAGTACTTAACATGCACATTACACAATTTTTACATAATCGTATGCAGTTAATGAACAAAGAATCTCATGTTCTAAAACAGTAAGCATAGTTTGTTTTAGTTATTACCCCTGCACAAAGTGCCATTGCATAAAGGGAGAAAATCTTGTGTTGTACCAATTCATTTGAGAATTCGTGCCGAATCCCAATCATTTGAGAATTTGTATCAAACACTCCAATTTATGAAAATCCACCTATTTTAAAGGTTAAAACTTTGTAAGAGAGCTCCCAGAGGTAAACGACTGAAAAAGAATGGCAGAAGTCTTGCTCTCTCCATATCCATAGTAATCAATGTCTGTCACTTGACTAATTTTCACTTGGGAAATAGCTTGAGGGAAAACTGCATAGATGGGCAAGTTAATGCAAAACGTTAGCTTCGTTAACCACTAGTCCGTTAACAAACTTCACACCTCCGTTAACGTTAATCCGTTATTTTCAGCTTTAATTAACGGAAGTTAATGAAGTCCGTTAACATTTTGCGTGTAATTTACATTAGTTTTTATTCACTCGCTTCTAGAACACGTATTGACGCTGTTGAGCTGATTGTAAGGAAATATTTATTGCTGTGGTGGTCTTTTTGTGTTTTGAAAGTTACTTTTACAGTCTAATCTAATTTCAAAATAAAAACAAGTTCAAATGCACAACGAAGCTGCAAGATATTAACGATAAAAACCTTAACGCAAGTTAACAGAACTTACGGAAGTTACTTTAGTCCGTTAACAGCACTTAACGGAAGTTAATTTAGTCCGTTAACATGAAAAAACTTTTTAACGGATTAACGAGTTAATGAAAAAGTTAGCTTCGTTATTAACGGATTAACGATAAACGGACTTGTGCCCACCTATGGAAAACTGTATTAGCCTAGCTAGACCTACCTATACTAACCACCAACAACTTAAAAAATTGAACAAAACTTTTTGCTGATCACTAGATTTACTAAGTTTATACAAAGTGATTGTTCATTTTTTGCAACTATTAGTATTTCATATAATACCATTTAATACATGCGTTCAAAAAAATTCAAAAAATCAGAAAGAAATCAATTTTGGTATTTAACTATGTTTTAAAACCAATTACAGAAATATGCAGCAAAAAACATTAACCAAACTCAAATATGTCTAACAGTGATCTATTCTTGGCATTTTGGAAACGATTGGATTAAAAAAAATTTTTGCACTTCTGAGATGATCGAAAATGAAATCGGGCTCTTAAAATTTTTTCAATCAACATTTTGACAACTTACTGTACCTTTACAATTTTCCGAAAAATAGCTTTATTTCTGAATTCCTCACCTCAAAATCTATCAGAATTGATATTTTGCTTATTTCGATAGCATAAGAATGACGATTTTTATACAAATTTAAAAATTGAGAACTGCCAAACACTGCCCTCTAGTGATAATATTGAAACCATTATAACTCGAAAACCGCTTGATGAATTTTGATGTTGTTTTTTAGTAAACTTCATTATTGTTTGGGGGCTTTCATATATCTGACTATGAAAAAAATCTGAGAGGGTGGGTTACAAAATTTTAAAATTTTGACTGTTTTAAAATAACATGATCTAAATGAAATTTTGACTAAATGAAATTTTAAAATTCTAGCTAAATGAAATTTTGACAGCTGTTTGATATTAATGAGTTGTATGTTTGTGTCAAATTTCGAGGCAATTAGTCACGAAACTTTGGTTTTAGGACACGAAAACCCTCCGAAAAGTTGGGCATAAAAAGCGGTCTCATTAAAAAACGGCTAAAGTATGGCAAAATATATTTCACACGGTTATATGCATTAATATAATCTTTTATCCCTACCAACCCTCTTTTGGCCGCAATGAGTTGTTTTCTTTTTTGCTTTTTTGTTTTTTTTTTGTCGTTGCTTTGTCCTTCTTTGTTTTGTTTTTTTTGCCCGTTTTTTTGTCCTATTTTTTCTTTCTAAATCTTTTACGCTCCTATTCTCCTAAACTAAACCGCAAACCATTGAAATCTAATTTTTGTGTGAAGTGGTTATTGAGGTGCAAACGCAATTTTGTCTCCTGAAATGTTTTGGAGCCTCTTCACCAAAAACCCTCCCAAAATGGGGGCCCCAAACAATCAATCTTTTGAACAGCTTAAACTAGGGTAAAAATTTTTTTTATATCAGTAGATTTTTGAGAGACAAATATTTTGACATAGTTTAGGTATACCATACCCCCGGAAACTCCTCCAAATGGATCTCCAAAAAAACAACTATTTGAACAGCTTAAGCTAGGACGATATAGTTTTGTGATATTGAAGGTATTTGTAAGATAAAAGTTTTGACGTGGTTTGGGGACACCACCTCCCCGGGAACACTTACAAACGGACCCACCAAAATCAATTTTTAACCGTTCAAGCTACAAAATTGTTGTTTTTTTGATATCAGCTGATACTTACGAGGCAAATGTTTTGACATAGTTTGGGGGTACACCCCTGTGAAAACCACTCCAATGGACCCCCAACCATCAAGTTTTTAAATGGTTTAGTCTGGGGGGCTAGTTTTTTTGATATCAGTAGATATTTAAAATTCAAATATGTAGATATTTAAGAGCAAATATTTTGACGTAGTTTGGAGATACCACCTCCCCGGAACCCCCCCTCAAATGGACTCTTCCGAAAACCAATTTTTTGAATCGCGTAAACTAGCGTGCTAGTTTTTATTTGGTATCACTTAGTGGTGATCTCTGAGGAGCATCAGGGTATTTTTTGAATACCCAAGCAGAATCGTCTTATCTGTGTTAATTCAATGCTATTTACTTTCTCAAAAAAAGGTTCATATTTTTATTATTGTTACTTCATTGCTACAAGGGAAGCATTTTATAGGTATTTGTCATCTGACGCTCTCTAACGGCAGTGAATTATTAGACTTTTCTGCATTTTGGCGCTAGAATTTTTGCTTATAACTTGTTTGCACTGAAATTAGCGTGTGAGGTATTTTCAGAGACTAAGTGAGTCCATATGGATTTACAAAATAAGAAAGAAATGTATCGCTCCACCCACGCATTAACCAATCATTTTCAGACAAACGCAGCCAAAACAATTTTGACATCGTGCGAGAAACCTAGCGTGAAATTCTCATTAAAAATGTTCTTTGCAAATGTATAGTTATATTAAGTAGAAAAAACTAACAACAATCATAGCTATGAACGTTTATTTCAACAGTTAATTAGGACGTTCGTTTTTTAATCAAAAAACTTACTAGAAAAAACTGTAATTGCTATTGAAGAGACTCAAATTGAAATTTTTTGCTATAAACTATGCTAATGATTCCATTGGTTTATTAATCATTATAAAACTATCGAAACTGTTTTAGCTTGTTTTAATCAATTTTATTTGTTCTTCAAGTCTTTTCGGTTTAATGTATAAATAGTACTGTTTTTTTTTCATTTCATTTCAGTTTTGCTATGGCCTCAATAAACCTTTAGCGTCCACTCTTCGGCGTAATTTTAACAGTATATGTCTACAAGATGTAGTTTTGATGTGCTGATCAGAAGTGCATTTTTTCTGTGCATAGACTGATGAGTTATGACAAAATATGACAATGATTAGCCTTGTAAATTTCCAAACTATATTTAGTCATCGAGTATCACTGATATCGGTAGATATTTGAAAGGCAAATGTTTCGATATAGTTTGGGGATGCCATCCCATCGTGAGGCCCTGAATGGACACCCCAAAAAGCATTTTTTTAAGGGTTTAAGTTAGGGCGTTAGTTTTTTATGTTTTGACTTAGTATGGGGGTACCACCTTTTTGGAAACCCACCATATGGACCTCACAAAAATCCGTATTTAACATGCTTTGATTGTTCAATTGCCAATTGGGCTTGCTTCTAATAAGCTCCCACCAAGTTACTATTTTTATACGCGCAGTTTTGTTACGATTAAATTAGAACAATCAACACTCAGAGCTTCTGCTAAATTCTTTTTATCAATGAAAAGGAAAATAATACACAATGAAACCAATAAGAAGCTAAAATCAAGTTTTTATCGAGCAGAGGCTGCTGCTACGATAGAATGATAAAATCGATAACCTATGCAATCAAACCTCAATGTAAAGTATTAATGCCATAGGTGGGCAAGTTAATGCAAAACGTTAGCTTCGTTAACCACTAGTCCGTTAACAAACTTCACACCTCCGTTAACGTTAATCCGTTATTTTCAGCTTTAATTAACGGAAGTTAATAAAGTCCATTAATCCGTTAACATTTTGCGTGTAATTTACATTAGTTTTTATTCACTCGCTTCTAGAACACGTATTGACGCTGTTGAGCTGATTGTAAGGAAATATTTATTGCTATGGTGGTCTTTTTGTGTTTTGGAAGTTACGTTTTAAAGTCTAATCTAATTTCAAGATAAAAACAAGTTCAAATGCACAACGAAGCTGCGATCGGAAAACCTTTGGAAATTGTGAACAATGATAATTAATAGACCTATGAAGCTATGAGGCTGCAGGTTATTTGCCTTAAAAAGAGCTCTTTTCTTCTATAAAACTCGTGCTAATACGCAACAAGTGTTATCAGTGCAAACTGATTTGTACCGATCCGATGAATGAATGGTGCAAGATATTAACGATAAAAACCTTAACGCAAGTTAACAGAGCTTACGGAAGTTACTTTAGTCCGTTAACAGCACTTAACGGAAGTTAATTTAGTCCGTTAACATTAAAAAACTTTTTAACGGATTAACGAGTTAATGAAAAAGTTAGCTTCGTTATTAACGGATTAACAATTAACGGACTTGTGCCCACCTATGATTAATGCAGTAATACAACTGTATGTTATCGGAAAAGGTCCGTTATTCGAAAAGACATAAATTTTACCTACCTTGGATGTATATTACATTTTTGTTAAAAATCCTTTTTTTGGCCAAACAACCTAGGTAAAAATTTCAACCAAAATAAATCATGCTTTGTTTTTCACTTTTTTTGCACGCTGGTTCAATCTTAAAACCAAATCTTTTGCTATTGAGTAATTCAAACAAGACAAAAATTTAACAAAATTGCAGCTCAAATAAATTTTTGTTAAATCCAAAATCCGTTAAATCTAATCGAAACTTCAACGTTGATTAAAAAATGAAACAATTAAGAGCAAATTTTTATACAGTTGTTGCGTAACGCATCATCATAGTCACTTCTTTTCATGATAGCCACTTCAAATTTAATTGCTTTATTTAGCGGAAATTTTTATGTGTCTTTTTTTAAATTAATTCTGACTGAAATCTAACCCAAAACTAAAAACTCAAACCCTTTTGAGTTTTGAAAAAGCAAAATAAAAAATGCCTGGATAGATATCCTTCATTTTTGTTTTATTCTATTAAACTTAACGTTTTTCAATAAAATAGTCATTCCTAATTTGATAAATTATTTGAAAAAAATGTTCAAAAGATTAAGCAATGTTTTATTGATTGTTTATTGTGATTGTAATTGAATTACAATTAATTGAACGTGAATAATTGTAATGTAATTGAAAATTTTAGGCTGTAACTATAATGTGAACAAAGCTAAAAGATGCAATTTTTCTTACCATGGTGCAAAATTGCAACAACGTGAATGGTTGTGCAAAAGCTTGTGACCATTTGAGCGCTAATTTTTGAGAAAAAGGCAATGATGTAGGCACACTAAATAGCAGAGGTGGATTCCAGGACACGAGGATCGAGGCCAAGGCCAAGGACACAAAAAAAAATCCGAGGCCAAGGACAGCCTTTTCGATTACAGAACCTCTCGATGCCAAGGACAGGAATGCTCGAGGCCAAGGCCAGAGACCAAGGACACAGGCGCAAGTGTTCTAAAAAAAAACAAAAGTCTTCAAAAAATTTTTTTAGGCGATCTCCAATTGATAAGCGTACCCAGAATTTTTGATTGGGGAGGCCTAAACCACAAATCACATGTAATGACGTCATCAAAATTTTTTCAAAGAGGAAGTTTTTGTGGCACAAAGATATCGTAGGATGAAAGATCTGAAATCGTTGCCTGTTGGCACGTAACCAGGATTTTGCATAGGTAGAGCGCCAAAACTAGTAGTTGAAAAATGCAAGTATCTAACTTTGCAAACGTGTTGAAAAAGCTAGTGTAACTCAAAGGTATCACAGACGGGGGTTTGAGAGCAAAGCCCCCAGCCGTTGGTCGATTTTTAAAATTTTTTGGGAAAAAAAGCTATTTTAATGCCATTGAATCACATTTTGTAAGTGTTCAGAGCCATTTGAAAGCACTAGATTTTTGACATTTGAAAGCCAATTGAAAAACTCAAATTGTTTAATCCTCCTTTTACTTGCAATTTAAGTTCAAAACACGTTTAACAACTTAAATTTTGGAGTTAAATTATAATTGTAAGTGATTTGGTCCAGGAAAGGGAAGTATGGTGCATTGTCTCTTGCAACGTTTTAGCAGTAAATAATAATAATCCACTCAAAAATTTTCCTCAAAGATTTTTGTTTTGTCAAGAAAATAACCAGTTATAGGAGTACACGTTCGCCAGGGGGCCCAGGCCCCCTCAATTGAAGTTCAATCATATGCTCAATCAGCATTTTCCATGACTAATTTTTTGTGCGTAAAAACCGGTGAGGTGGAGGTGAAATACTGAATTGTTGAAAAACGGTACAATAGATGGTTACATCTACTAACCATGTTATTGTCAGGCCGGATTTACATCGCGCTAGGCCTCTGGCACTTTGGAGATTTTTGCAACATCTTTCTGCCAAATATAGTTGAAGACCAAAAAAAGTCTTACGATTTCAGCTTGGGGCCCCTAGCTGGTACTGCGCAGTGGCGGATCCAGAAAATTTTGGTGGGGGGGGATTTGAAGCACAAAACCTCAAAAATTCGAATGTCTTCACCAAAATTGAGACTGATTTTTCGGCCGAAATCGGAAATTCAAACGTTTTTTTCGCCCAAATTCAGGTGGTCTCCAAAAAAAAAAAAAAAAAAAAAAAAAAAAGGTCTTCACCAAAATTCAGACTAATTTTTCGGCCGAAACCGGAAATTCAAACGTTTTTTTCGCCCAAATTCAGGTGGTCTCCAAAAAAAAAAAAAAAAAAAAAAAAAAAAAAAGGTCTTCACCAAAATTGAGACTGATTTTTCGCCGGATTCGTTACGTTTAGGTCGGTGGGGGGGGATGCATCCCGAAATGGAGCCGATTTATTCGAAACAGAGGCTGATTTTTCGGCCAAAATCGTTACTTTTAGGCTGGTGGGGGGGGATGCATCCCCCCCATCCCCCCCCTAAATCCGCCACTGGTACTGCGTCATGTTATGGTAAATCTGACCCTGATTAAAGGCGGTGAATCATCCAGCCAATTCCGGTGGTTTGCAATAGCTAAAATTGAACTATAATTTTTGATATTTTTTGTTTTGATTTTGGGACTGCGGTTGCAAAGATATTCAACAAATACAAAAAGATGTCCCCCCGAAAAAAGTTTTTGGAAACTCTGAGTTTTGATCTTCCCGCCAAAACCACAGTTCTCTAAACTATTTTGCCTACTGTAATTTTATTAAACTATTAGGCCTAACTATCTCTAAACCATTAGGCCTAATAGTTTAAACTATTAGGCCTACCACAGTTCTCTAAACCATTAGGCCTACTGTGGTTTTGGCGGTAAGATCAAAACGCAGATTTTCCAAAAACTTTTTTCGGAGGGACATCTTTTTGTATTTGTTGAATATCTTTGCAACAGCAGTCCCAAAATTAAAACAAAAAATAACAAAAAATATAGATCAATTTTAGCTATTGTAAACCACTGAAATTGGCTGGATGATTCACCGCCTTTAATGCATTACGTTCATAAAAAGGCTAAATATTGGCCTGAGATAGCAACTTTTAGGACAAAAACTCTACATTTCCTCCGGGTTATACGTTTAAATTGGCTGGTAAAAATTGAATTGTGGGAGCCTGGCGCCCCTGGATTTCAATGTTGTAGTTAGTTACTGTTGTAAGCGAAAAATGCTAAAAAGAAACTGAAACTGAAGAAACAATAGGCTTTTTTGTCACATTTTTGTCATTGGTGAAATTTCAATTGGGAGGGCCGGGCCACCTGCCCCCTTTTGGCTACGTCTATGCTCCAAATGAAGAAAACAAAAAAGGTGTTCGCAAATTTTCCTAGAGATTTTTGGCATTTTTCAAGAAATTTCAACTGTTCAAGAAATAGTGCTGTCCTCGAGTCTAGAACAGGGCAATTTTCGAGGACGTGAGCAAGGATGGCAGTACTGTACGGTACGTTCAGAATTTGCGTACTACGTACCTCGCACCTTGAACCGTACCGTACTAACGTCCCGTACCCGTACCATTACAAAAAAAGCGTACCGTACCAGCGTACCGTACTTCTTGGCAAAAATTGAGGCGTACCGTACCGTACCTACGTACAGTACCGTACTGCCATCCTTGCAGTGGCGAATCCAGAAAATTTGTTGGGGGGATGATAAAATTTATAAGCACAAATTATATATAATCACAAATTTAAACGGTGATGATTTCTGTTCTTGACCTCGCTCAAACTTTCTTCGGCATGTTTTTGATCAGGCGCGTAGCCAAAAATTTGAAATTGAGGACTGTTAAAAAGGTTTGGGGGTGTGGGGATGAAGCCCCCATCTGTCACAGGTGGGGGGGGGGGTCTTGGGGCAAAGCCCCCAGCCGCCGGAGGCAAAGCACTCGAAAATTTTGTATTTTTTTAGGAAAAATATCTTAATTTTAGGCCCATTTTGATAGAAATTAATGCTATTAAAACGTGGCATAGAAATTAGCAGTGCGAAAACATGATTATACTAATTGCATATATGGGCCATGTGGGAGATAGCTATTGCTAAAATTTCAGTTCTCTTATTTACAAGCAGATAAATCGTAAAATACAATACCGGTACTTCAATAAAACTCTGAAGGAGTAATCTGTTTCGTCTATATTTTATAGAGAAAGATATAATTTGGGGGGCTAAAGGAAAGAAGTTTGAGAGAAGTGATTGCTAATTAACTACAGTAATACCAAAAAGTCCCCCTCCCACATTCTTGAACTTATACATTTTTTGATAATTCCCATGTTAAGCATTTTTCAATAAGCGATCAAAATTCAATACCAATTTTTGGCTATTTTTCAAATTTTTTTCTGATTCATAAGTTTTGTTTTTGACAAATTAGCCCCCTAAATAAACATTTCAAGTTATGCTTTAAATCATTTTTTGAGTTTATTCCAGTGTAAAATACAGTGTCAGAAGTGCTAAAAACGTGGTATTTCCTTTTTTCTGCATTTTGGTCGGCAGGCCAATGAGGGGGAGTCTACAGCTCCTTGCCCCTTCCCTGGCTACGCTACTGTTTTTGATCCATCCCATCCAAAAAACGTTATATATAATAATTTTTTAATTTAATCAATGCAATTCAAGTTAATAAAATAAAATACTTTTCGTCTTTCCTGCTTCAAAAATCGCATTTATTAAACTTTCGCCAAGTTTATTAAAGTAATTAAACAATTATCTGCATCTCCACAAAATGCGTAAAAACTATCTGCATCAGACTTTAACGTTCCAATTGCCAAAGGTCTATTCTGTTCTAGCGTTCATTCAACATATCGTAACTATACCATTGTAACAAAACTACATTCCGGAAGACATTTTATTTGATGTTCTGTCAAATCGACTTATTTTTTTTGCGAAACCGCACTACCGAATAATCTCTTTCGCTCTGATTTTGCTCAGCAACGATAGAAGATAATAAGTTAATAGTGTTGGTATGAATAATTAAAGTACGGTATTTGATAGAACACAAATATATCGTGAAAACGTAACAGAGAACAGTGAAAACAAGTCGCAAAATTATCGCACTTTAAACTTGAAAGGCATAATATTCTTCTTTATCTAGGTTTATTATTCATAACTCTTAACTATTCTCTCCAATGTTCGTAACTTATCAATCAGTATTTCGTTTGCAGACTTTAAATTTTCAATCTCAAAATTTAGATTGTCAACGGAAGTGAATAAATTTCTACAACACATTTTAGTTTCAATTAATTTTTACTAATGTCCAGATGTTCTGTATCACTTAACTTAAAGCTGTCTTTCGTTTAACCAAAATTATTCAACAGTTAACTAACTTGTATTACAGTTCCTCTATATGTAAGACTGCTGCTTGCTGACTCTGTAGAACCGAGAAAATTCTAACACGGCATTCGAACAATTGTTATTAATGGATTTTCTGGTCATTTTAGGATGACGCGCGTTACAGTTCAATTGCTTTCATCAATTTGTCACATAGGCGAAGCCGAAAACACGAAGGAAAATTTCATAGCCTCCTCCAGTTTTAGTCGACGCTTGCACGATCAAATGGGATATGGCCTGTACTATTGTACGCCATGAGCTAAAGTATCGCAGTTAATTCCGTTCAAATTTTTCTGCAACATATGACATGCCACGATAGCCCTAGCATCTATGAACAATAGTTATGACATCACAATTGGTCATACTTGTGACTGTTTTAAGTGTGACTTGTGACATTATAATGCAATTTTAACGACAAATTACCAGGCTATAATAATCATTACTTGAGAATAGCCTAGACTATGCACGTCGGGCACGGTCGCACGAATCTTCATTGACGGCCGCAATTTGCACATAAAACGTTTAGTAGGCAAATTCTGAAATTCAAACAGCGTACCAACGTACCGTACCCGTACTATCACACAAAAGGCGTACCGTACCAACGTAGCGTACCTGTACCATTACAAAAAAAGCGTACCGTACCAGCGTACCGTACTTCTTGGCAAAAATTGAGGCGTACCGTACCGTATTGTACTGCACTGCCATCTTTGGACGTGAGGCTTTGAGGCCAAGGCCAAGTACTTCAAAATGCGTCCTCAAGGCCAAGGACGTCCTTGAGGACTCCATCTCTGCTAAATAACCACACTGGCTAGCAGAGGTGAGCAGTAACTAATTACAGTAACTAGTTACTTTTTTAGTAACTGTAACTGTAACTTAATTAGTAACTTTTAAAAAGTAACGAAAGTGGGAACTAGTTACTATTTGGAGACATTAAAAAGTAACTTGTTACAGTTACTTTTAGTTTTGGTCCTGTTAAAAAAGATTCATTAATCGTTAGATTTTGGTTAAATGAAACACTTCTATGTAATCTCTCTTGCCGCTACGGATTAGGGATTTTTCATTCTGCACTAACGTGGCAATCCTAACCATGCAATGAAAAAATATTAGAACGTTTTTAAATTAAAGACCTTCTTTTAACAATTTAGTAAGTAACGGTATATCAAATAATAATAAGGATAGAAGGGTTTCTATCATCAGTACCAGCGAAAAAGATAGATGATAATTCCTTTGCTGATGCAGCGCTAAAAAAACTGTTCGTCCAGTGCAATACTTCTTAGGCCTCGAGCGCTGCAGCTGAAAGGCTTTTCAGCATGGGCAAAAACATTTTGAAACCCAAACGTTCTGGTCTCAGCGATGAACATTTTTAGATGCTGCTTGCTTTCTTAAAAAGCAATCAAATAAAGTGCATCAATGTGTTACGTTGTGTGTTTTTGCTATAACAACAGCAGCAATAGCCATAAGCAGCTTGTGCAGAGGCACCACATGAAAATTAGAAAATGAATGAAATCTGTTAATACCGGTGCCAAAGTACAAAATCAACATTGTCGATACTTAATTCGTACCACTGACTAGATGGGTGCTTGCTGAGAAGCAATATCAGTAAACGAGCGACTCATGTTGAACAATGAGATTCTCAAAAAAAAAAAAAACTTTCGCTTTCCCGTTAAAAAATTAATTAGAGACATTTTTTGGGAAAAGAGGATTTGGAATTTCAAACATTGTCAATTTATATT